>NNCF01127907.1:514649-530633 GCA_002313205.1 Laupala kohalensis
AATAATAATAATAATAATAATAATAATAATAATAATAATAATAATAATAATAAAAAAACTTAACCCCTCTGTGGCTAACGTGCTACGGTGTTAGTATCCTCGCTTATTACCAAGTCATCCCTGATTCAATTCCCGGTGGGGCCAGAAAAAATCGTTGCTTTCCATTTCTATGTCTGAATTCATGTAACTGTGATGTATGAAAAGTTCATTATCCGCCGCTTACAACCGCATTTGTAATACTCGGATACAGCAATCTAGATTCTATCTTGACGCTGTTCCCCCCAAAATGTGTCATGATGTGTCTAGTGAACAAACTCACACACAGAACTAAGCCTTACTAACACTCATCGTGGACCTTAGTTGGTCGAAACGAGAAACACAAACATACATAATAAACTTAATTGTCAAAAGAACCGTTGCACACTGCGTATGACCACGTGGGGATAATAGACTAAGTTACTCTCCGGAAACATGCAAGGGACCATCGCATCAATTCCGAGAGGAGGATTTAAAACTTGTAAAAGAAATTTTTAAATAAAATACGTACCGTTATACAATTATTCTAATATGAATCGGTGAAATTATTTCAAATGAAAAATTATTCCAAAATGAAAATATATGTATATATTTATATACATACAGTACCACACATGAAATTAAGTCGTATAACACTGATTCAATTATTAGCATATTTATTGATATTTTGATTATTGCAGACCAAAAGTAATTATGTAAGGATGAGTGATATTAAAAGATTAATTGACAAAATATAACACACTTAATTATTTTATAATATTTCAATCTATTACACACACTGCATTAAATAAAGGTTTTTGATTGCACAAGTTAGAAGTAAATGTATGTCTGTTTAATATTAATTTCTCAAAAGATTGTTCACACAAAATATTTAGTGAAGAAACTTTATTTCCAGCACAAAACCACTTTTCCATTCCTGTATGTCCTGAGTATGTAGACCCCGGGTGAATTGGCGGGGTCAATTACCAAATGGAGGTTCGAGGTAACACCCAGTAGGTAAAGTGAGTCATCGAAATAAAATGAAAAAAACAACAAAATGCAATAGGTTATATTATTAAATTGTATAAACGTTGAGTGGGAAAATTACTTTTTCCAACTATGAATTTTTACTTTTATTATTATTTATTGATTTTGAGAAACTTGTTTATTGAAGATGTCTAGTTTCAAAACAAAGAAGTAATTAAAAAGTGACAATTGATTCTAGAGAGTTCGACCTTGCTAGTTACGGTGAATTTGTCATTTTAAAGTGTTCCCACCCTGACGTTTCATTGGAGTACCAAATTCCTCGATGTTTTAATTAATCTATTGTGTTTCGTTTTAAATTTTTACTTTATCATATGAGTGATCGTTAAATTTATTGTTTATCAATCAACGGCGTGATTCTTTTTGATTTAATAGATGATTGATATCTTTTATATTGCGCATTTAGATTAATTTCATGTCGTAGAATTTTTATTACATTTATCTTAAGAGTTCTTCCTCGGAATAATAGAATATTCTCAAAAGTTCTTTAAAAAATTGTGTTTATTAAATTTAGTAAGTATTTATTGCATCTAAATTATTATAGCAACTCCGCTTAAAAGTTGGGTAGAAACGCAGTAAAATAATTTCTTTAACTCCATTACCACATCAGTTTGCAATGTCAAGAGACGTGCAAAACATTTTTCTCTGTAAATATATATATTAAAATTTAACACCAAAATAACTGGTTTGAAAAACTGAAACGATAAATATGATATTGGTAAGTAGGTTGAAGTACTTAAAATTTTACCAGCTATGAATATGATCCTAAATAATATATATTTCGCGATATTTAATACACTTCTTTGTGTTTAATGGATACAGAAAAATCATTGTACATTTCTATAATTACAGTAGATTAGTGGTCGGAGTTGGGCATGGGACTTGACAACGTATCTGTGCAATGGTGTTGCAACACTAGTTTTCGTTTTTTTTTAGGTCTTCCACTCATCTATTGCCCGTGTCACATAAGACGACGTATTCAGTCTGGTGTGTGCTCTCTTCGAGGTTTTCTTTGCGTCTTTGAGAGACACCTCGAGTATCCCGTCAATCTTCTCTCCCTCGTCATGAAGAGTAGACGTTGCTTCAATTTTCTGGAGCTTAGCTTCTGGATTGCAGCCTCATTTCTTAACGTGGAAGGAAAAGCTTGGTAAGTACACTGTTTGTCACTTCTTGCGGTATAGTAACAGTCAACTTTCCCATTTCTGCCAACTTCTTTGAGTATCTCCTAGATTTTTTATTTCATACATCACAAATTTACAGTATTTTTTGCACGTTTTGTGGTTTTCATCCATGAAAATGTATTTTTATGGTTTCATTCTTCTTTTGTTGAATAATTAGTAAATTTCCTATTTGTTCGTCATATCTTTATCCGATCAATGAGGAAATGATGATATTTCAAAAATTCACACACATCTTTGAAACTTGTACAAAATTTATCACATCAACTATCATTCATTACATTTTTCCTTCTGTATTTAGTCATTTTAATCTATAATAGTATATAAATCCGAAATGTGAAAGTGGGTGTTTGCTGTATCCGTTGCTACATTTTCACGATTAAACAGCTGAATTGATAAAATCTTGATAAAATTAGCAGGAAGATAGTTAAAATGTTCAGGAAAAACATTGACTTACTTTTATTGTTTAACTGTTAAAAGGAAGATAGAAAATGAAGTCGGGAAAATAAATATTTTTGGAGAGGTATATTCGCTTTCGCTGCCTAAACGGTTCGAGATGACTATGAATAGCAATATTGTTCGCCTCAAAGATTCTACAAAGAAGTCCGCGACAGCATATGTCTATCTACAAAGACTGATGTAAATTATTGAAAACCAATTGTTAAAAATATAAAGGTTAAAATACTTTAACTCAAGAAAGTAATCTAAGAAGGAAAAAAATCAATAAATTTAAGATGTTCTTTGTTTTCTGCGCTTGAAAAGTATAAATAAATAAATAAATCTGTTTATTGTCAAAAAAGCAGTACAAATTGTGTATGACCACGTGGAGGACAATAAACGAATTTACTCTCCGTAAGCAAGTAAGGGACCATTCCATCAATTCCGATCAAGGGCTCTAAGGCAGAGGCGGATTAAAAATTTCAGCAAAAATTTCTAGATAGATTAGTTACGTGTTATAATACTAATAGAATATCAACATGTTTGTAATTTAACACAAAAAAATTATTTTACATGTACGAATTATTATCGAACTATAGATTATTCTGAGTACAAATCATAAGAATAGAAATAACACTAAATTCACGATTTCTTGTTTCAATAAACGCATCGGTAGACCTAGAGAACCTGTATAAGAAATCCGCCTCTATCCGAAGGAAAACTGGAGAAAAACCCGGGTCAGGATCGTATAAAACGTTTTTAAATTGTAAAATTTGGACAAATGGTTTAGAATTAACAACGTGTTAAAGAAATGATGCAGCCGCGCAAGCGCCGTTGTGACTTGCCCCGGAAGCGAAAATTCGACCGGCGCGGCGTAGTTCCCGGAGAGACAGTTCGTTCTACCAGAGATGCTGAGATGAATAGAGACACTTTGGAGATTATGTTGCGCCACATAAGGATTTAGGGGAGGGGGTAAACAGGCCTGGAACTGCCAAGTGTGATGTGAGGAGGGAGAGTTATCTAAAACAGTTTAATCGAAAAAGACGGCTTTAATTCATATTTCGGGGCTTTTAGACATGATGCCTCATAAGTTCAGCTCATATGGGGTTAAATACTAATAACTGTCTTTAGGATGTGCTAGACTAATTGGTAACGTTTCAATTGATTTGTTTCTCTCCCAGACAACTGTACGTTGTTTTCTCAAAGATGGTTTCATCAGTGAGTTTATTTTCTTTCGCAGCTGAAAGAATGATGTATACAATCAAGTATTGTATTAATTTTTTATTACATTTGAATTTGTAGAATTAGGATTTTGTACATGTTTTAAAAAACCAGTGAGTTACGTTATTTTGATCTTATAATACAAATAGGTTTAATTTTTTCCTGAGTAAAAGAAGATTGATCCAAGAGGAATCCCGCGCATCGCCATGTATTCAGTTACATCCAATACATATTAATATACCAGTTACGTATGTGAGAGATGGGTTATAATCGAGAATTGAAGTCTGTGTACTACCATTCTGGTTTAAGTTGAGAATTTTCACGTTGCAATTTCCGCGTGATCAAGAAAAGTTCAAATCAATATACAGCCATAGACACAATGGTTGTAGCACAAATTCCATAGTACTGCTCATTTTGATTGCTTTAAAGGTCACTCGTGCATTCGTGAGCCAATTCATGAATCTAAAATGCCTCATCAATGTGTTTCTCTGTGTAAATAATTAGATTTCTCTGTCAAAGCAGAATGTGCACATGCATGCTAGCCTGCAAAGTCAGTAATTTTCCACCAAAGGGTTGTCTGAATTTTGTTGCTTTAACTCGAACACGTTTCCCAAGTCAAGAGCTTTTGACACAGAGAATTACAGCATTTATTATACTGAATTTATCTCCATATTACAATACATCAAACTGAAAGATTTGTCTGAAGTAATCAATTATATGAACTGATCAGTAAATTAAAAATCATAGAATGTGTTTTACAAATAAAATGGGTGAAACATAGAAAAATTATTTTTAGCCTTAAAACTGATTCTTTAGCATTTTGGTAGGTATTTTTGTTGTATATTTATTGTTTCTAATTTTCCATTTATTTTTATATCGTACCTTCTAACATTCTCTTCTAATGCTATTGTGTCTTAAACTATAGACTTCTTTATCGAGTAAATATTTTTGTTATTTTTTATGAATATAAATAAAGCGTTAAGAAAATAACGAATGCAGTGCAATTTCATCCAGTCGGCATACATATAAGCAAACAGAATTCAACCATAATGATAAATAGAGAATTCTATCATAGAGACATGTGCTCCTATGCTGCATCTGACAAGTGTTATGCGTGTACTCGCAGTTGTAGAGTCTTAATTAAGAGAGGATGTGTCCTTAGTTGAGACGCATAGAATGTACATTTTTGGAAAGGAGAAAATGTTCCACCGTACGTTTTCGTTTAACAATTTAAGTTGATTTTCACCCTTTTTAACAATGCGTGCATGAATATAATACCAAAATTACATAATTATTTAAGATTTTAGTTGTAAATTCCTATTCAATCATGTACTAGATATAATAGATTTCTATATCGGAGAAAATGAGAATCTTAAATTACTTTCGTTAAAATAAAATATTAAATTGGAGTAACAATGATTTAAATGAAGTAAGAAGTGATGATATTTGAAGATTCGCATAATTACAAGTTTTATTGATATATATCAATATACTTTCAACATATTCCAATTATAAAGTATTCAATTATTTAAATTTTCATGAAAGTAACGTTAGCAAAGATTTATTCAGTTTTCTAATTTAAAAAGAAAATAATATTTTGTAGACAGGATTTACTTCAGAGGTGAAAGTAAGAAATGATATGTCAGATATACCTAAAAACATACTTGGAGATGTTCTTGAGGATAGTATGCACTTAAACTTTAAAATTGAACGTTAAAAAAATTTGTGTGAGTGTAATTAGTAGTATTATAACATGTCACAATTTATTGAAGTAAGATAATACCCAAATAATTTCTTGATTTGTAATCTACACTTGTAATTTTATTGAATAAATACCGATATGACTCCATTAGAAATTATTTGGCAATAAACCTGAAGAATTGTATGAAAGTCAACAAATGACTGACATGTATTTCAAGGCTGTGGAACTGCAGTAGAGGTCACCTAAAAATAAGTACATATAGCTTACGACACCATATTTTATCGCTCAATTTAAAGAATGTAGGATCCCGTGGAACCGATTCGTTAAGATCTGAAGATACCACGAAAATGTTTTTAGAACATTTTACTATATAGACACGATTGTAAAAATATCAGTATTCCCTTGATAACCCAAAATTTCGTCAAAACTAAAGAATTATATTTTTATACGGATTTAAAAATAGTTACACACTTGTGTAAGATTGCCATTTTTCTGCAAAAAGTAGGATTGGTATCAAACAAATTAGTAACGTTATCCCTATTCTCCTACATTCAGTCGTCCATACGACAAATCTGGCAACATTGCTAGCAACTGAAGGAGATAAAATTGGAACAATTTCGAAGTTCAATCTCCATTGCGGTGATACGTTTCCTAAGTATTCGACGACTCCGTATACTTTAGTACTTTTGATCAACTTTTCTATAAAATAATTTCTATAAATGAAGTCAGAAGTTACGGTATTTTTAGTTTGTTCATTTGTGAATGATAGTATACAATATTCTATTTTATGACGAAATTATGTTTAGTTCTTAAAATTCAAATTACCCTATGACTACATTCTTAAACATTCCGTTAAGAATAAAACAATCTACAAAAAGTTACAGAGAATCATGATAAAAATATAGAGACCAATTATAGAGTATCAAATTTCTATGACAATTATGCAATGTACTTTGTTGTATTGTAGTTACCAGAAACACGTGTGATATGATTACATACCAGATCACTTTTTACTGAACTCACCGAAAGTTAAGAAATTTGTAGAAGCACACTTCATTTTAATATTGAGTAGAAAATTAATACGCTTTAAATTGTGTAATTTATAACCAATCAATATTTTCAATAAAATATATTAATGTAGCATCTTGAATTTATCTTCTAATACTTTTGGAGCACAATGTTTTGTGCAGAAAAAAGTTAAATGCACTTTCTGTATACCTTACTACGAATTGAACTTAGGTGGGTATTTTATAAACTTTATTTATAACACAAAACAATTTTTATAAGATGTTCGTTGTAAAAAACAATCTAGATTCTTCAAGTACGTTTTTGGTCTCGAGGGACACTATTTGTTTACTCTTTTCAATGCGAGGTTTTTCTGTCTCCAAGTCGATAAACAAAATAGGAGTTTGCTTTTTCCACACAGTGAGAGCTATGATGAAGATAGATGGTAATTTTTAGAATCCCATATTCATAACCCACAGTTTCAGCACGTTCCTCATAACGAACAAAATAAAAACACCCTNATTAACTTTATATTAACAAACAAATTTGTTATTGTTTCAGTAAGATATAGATAAATGATTTAAGTATATACTTATTAAAATTTTTAATTGTTCTGTTTGTGTTTCGATTTGAAAAGCTTCTTGTAATATCCTATTTTTCAATTCCTTTTTAATACGCTAGTCACACTCCCATCTCTCATTCCAGAAGAATACTGGAATAGCATAGAGGCCAATATATCCTGGGATAGCACACAATCTGAGAAGAATGATTGATGACCAAAATTTAAGTATTTATAATTTATAAAAAAGCGAGTGTTTTCTCATTAAAATATTCGTCGGACTGACAAAGTTTCGACTTTTAGTCAGACTTCCTCAATGCTATAATTACATATATCTGGTGTATGTAACTTAACCCACAAGAAAATGTAGTCATAAGGAAGAAACAACTTATCCATAAAAATTAACGTCGGAAGCGTATAATAAATCCAAAACAACAACAGTATTTTGGTAACTCGATGTATTTCTTTGTGTGGATTTTCTGTAGGTATCATTTCTTCCTCTCTTATAAAAAAAATTAAAAATAACAAGACTGAAGAAAAAATATTTTGGAAAGTGATGTCGCAGTAAAAAAACATATCTTTAAGATCACGGAAATACGTAGAGATGACTGGTCAAAAATATCGAAAATATTTGTTTTTCAGGTCACTGTCAATGCTTGTAAACCTGATCTTCGGATTTTAAAAGTGCAAAAAAATTATGCTTTCAATAACGAATTACCATTATTCTAGTTTACTTCTTCTGCACGCGTGGTAAAAGTGTGAAATGGATGGCTGATGATAAATTTGATGTTGCGTTCGCTCTCCAAAATTATATTTGTCTTCTGGAATTATGCATTCTAATGGGGTATTATTTCAGGTAATGGAACATGAAATCCTACAAATTCCTACTAAATAACGAAAGTTTCATCTTCGAAGACTAGTGAAAATCCAACAACGAAATATTCTGAAATTTAAATACAATTGATGTGGTTGTTTAATTGTGTTTGCTCAGATCAATTCTACTTTTAGTAACATTCATGAGTTTGAGTGCAGGTTTTTTATAAGTTAAATAAGTCTAAATGTTATATTTAAATCACATTTTATGTATATACAACTTGTATTAATTAGTTATCTGTTTTTGTTTCAAATTTGCGGATTATTTTGTTACCCATTTTTTTCTCATTTTTGTTCGTTCGTTAAAATAACAACTACTCGCAAAATGACCCTGAATCTGGAATGCTGGAACCTAATAGTCACAATAACCTAATTTTGTGTTGTTATATCAATTGCTTCAATGATTTTTTTATCCTTACTCTTAAAATCATGTTTAATGTCTAATCAATATATTAATCTTCACAAATATGAACATTCATGTCGTTTCGTAAAAAGTATATAAAGAATGCTTCAGAATTGCCTTGTTTGCCCCTGCTATTGAAATCAATGAATTCTACGGCGTGTCGATAGTAACGAAAGAAAGTGGAGAAAATAATGAAATTGATATCTGGGACAATTTAAGATAATTAATAAAATGGAATATTAATTGCGATGTTTTATTGTCTGATAATCTTAAATAATGTGCATGAAAGCAGCTCAACTGTATTTTGAAGTGTAAATAAAAGTGATATGTTCCTTTCGTTATATTTTCTGAGAAATAAAAAAAAACTTTTTTTGTAATGTTACTCTCTGAGCATATTTTTTTATAGGTTGCACGATTACAGCCAAACGTTGTACCTTGCATCAACACATTTCTAACATACGTAATTTATTTATTGGTTTAAAATTATTGAAGATGTCATTAGAATTAACATTTAGTGTTATTCATTCATTTCATATCAAATTCCTTTCTATAATGCATGATTTACGATTATCTATAAAAGAGGTGCATACTATTTAAAATTACAATAAACAACACAATTATGCCAATGACCTTAAGTTATTTGCGTCACTAAATTAAATATTTATAGGTTATAAGAATATTTATAAGTAATTCCTAAATGCGTATCTCACGAAGTTCATACGATATCTTGCGATGGTATTCAAATCTGTGATTAAACAATATCGATTTTGCAATAAGAAGCAAATATTTTTAAGGAGAAGTATAATTTCTTTTGTCTCGTTATGATATAATAGGGGTATGTTCACCAGTACTAGTCTTCTATTGGTCTGCCAAATATGGAAGCAGTTTCAAGTTTGCATACGACTGGTCGAACGAAGGTGAGGAGCTTTTTACCCGTCGCAGAGGAGTGACGTTGCAAACTTAACTCCAAACTGCTAAGAGCGCAGGACTTAAAAAATTTTCGTAGACCTTTTTATTATTCCAGGACAGTACGTGGATAATAACTCCTTTTTTGATAAATCAAGATGAGAATGTTCTTCAGACGATAAAGAAATGAATGGAAATGATTCTTTACCCGTGGTCGAGTGCATCTCCATCACTTGCTCCGAGGGCGGCCTCTTCGTTGTGCTGCGTTCTTCACGGAGGATTGGCTCCAATCAGAACGCGCGTTCTTCTCTCGGAGCTTCTTCCAATTAGCATTGCGTGAGCATTGTGAGCGGTCGCTGGCTGACGGACGGCCTGGCGCATCGCCGAGTGAGCGTTTCCCATCCTCATGCGACTCGTTTTCGACCTCTGCGGTGTACCGCAAGGCTCAGCATTCTGTCTAGCTCATTTAAAGTACTTTTGATTTTTCTATGTTTTTTATAAAATTATACTCTACAGAATCTGTTACTCGTGGGATTTGCTATTTTAATATATCAGCCAATAAAACAATATTAAACTTCTTTGTAATGTGCCTGAGATTAAAAAAAAACTGTGTCTGAGGTTTAGAAAATCGTTATAATAGATATTACTTTTCCGTAATAGTTTTTAAAGCAAAAATACAAATTTTAATAAGAATATATGCATTTATTAGTAAGGCAACATTTTTTAAAAAGAAATTAACACAATTACAAGTGCCACTACAAATCGCAGAGGAAAATTCATCCTATTGTTTCTTAGAAATAAATACAGTCTCTTCTGTTTAAATACTCTATTTCTCTTCTTTATACAAAAGAATTATGTATTTCTAGTCAAAGTAAAGTTATTTGATGGTAATCTTAACTATTCGTAAGAATTGTATTCCTTGCATTAACTAATGTACTATTTCTTTTTAAACAACGTTTTAAAAAAAGGTTCAACCGTATTTGGTGAGCTCCTCTCATAGTGAAAGCGTAAGCATACGCGACCGGAGATTTTTCTTGGCTATTCGGAAATTATCGCTTCGTGGATTGAAAGAACTGACAGTTCGGTTACCTTTTCCATGGCTTTCTTCAGGGTAGTGAATGAGTAAGTTTTCTCCCATATTGCAACGTTCAATTGGATAGTTCTGTTATTATCAAAATATGATATTCAATGCATTTTTCAATTGAAGCACCGAGAAATGTACTTGGACGATTAACCGTGATTATCCGCAAAGTGCACAAACAGTTCACCTTGCCCCAAAAATACAGCGCTTCCATAAAATTTACTAATTTTTATAGTTAAGGATTAACTGCATTATATAATCATTATATGTGAATCCATCACTACAATGTTTATATGCACTTTAATATTTCATTGGATTTACTTTGTTAAATTTTTTTTTTTATATTTGGTCTTCTCTCTGTGACATTTCATACATATGAAAAAGAGTCATTGGAGTAATGGAACCACATTTGTGACATACTCAATTGAAAAAAAAGGATTAAGCTTAGATATATCTTTATTTTCAACAGAAACGCTGTTTTCCACCTATTCGAAGACATGATGAAAAGCATGCCGAAAAGTATAAGAAAACAATGACCGATGATTTGCTTATTTTATTAATTAACATAAATATCCATTTTTTATGAGTATAATCGTAGCTAGTAAAGTAAAACGTATCATAAATTACATTTTCTGTGTTTTTGAAACGAGGTTATAACCATTTAAGGTATTCAGTTATTAAATGATTTTCTTTTTACGATTTCTATTCTTTCTTTATAGATTAAATGTAAAATATGAGTGATTGAGCTTCTGCCCGTTAACGTGCCATAATCAATAATTTTTTAAATGTTGTTTTCGCATTGTGAATACCAATAAACATTTTTATCTGTTCTGGAGAAAAAATATACATTTTAAATTTAATTGGAGAAACATGTTTTAAATTTTCGATTATTTCAGCCAAAAGTCAATTTGGAAAATGTTTGTTTGTCCAAAATTAAAAAAAGTAAAACCTTGTGTGACAAACAAACAGAAATATGCCTTCGTGCTTTTTTAGGAACATAAGTGTTAGTTATACTTTCAATGAACAGTGGTTTTCATATCAAACTATTAAACGCGTTTACATTTGAACCATTTCGTTTATATCTTACGTCAACAACATTAGTTACAGAGACAAACAAACGCTATAATAAAGCATTTAAACATCATTTTCCGCTAGAAGGGATGGTATAATTTTAACATTAAACAAATTACGGACATTCCAAGATGCAAACATTTATAAATTGTATTTTTCATGCACCATTACTTGATGTAAATTAACATGGAAAATTTCGCGATATGACTAATTATCTCCATTAATTGTTACTCATCGACTCGCTTATTCACTGTAAAATGGCAAAAACTCACATATTCCCTTGATCATCTCTCATCAGTAAAACGGAGAGAAAATTCCGTTGAATGATGTATATTTGAATCCTCACCTGAAACGTTTGTTAGCATTCTTCGTCACAGAATCGACAGTACAATAAGTGGATCCGATTATAAGTCAACAAAAGTTTCCATGGGGAAACATGTTGTATAAGAAATAGCGCATGTTCATTCAATCACTGTGAAACATGAACTCCAAATCTACTTTGTTTATTCCATTCGTTTATAAAGCAACCACCATGAAGAAATCTTTAATTCTAGCAGAAATGGAAACAGTCGCAGTTGAGGGCAGGGTTGACAATATTCTCATTCGGGGAATAAAATATTATAAAGAGAAAAATCATTCATTATTCTATAGAGTAAAAATTAGGAATAAAAAATTACTTTGACACTTATTAACTGACGAAGAACAATTTATTCTTTTATTTGACGTAAATAAATAACGACGAATATGTTATTCTTTTACTCTATACTCATTGACTGATGAATAAAAACTTATTTTATTGTACGTAAATAAATAACAAATAAAACTTTTTATTAGGCGCTCATTGATCGATGAACAGCTAATTAATCTTTTATTGGAAGTAAATAAATAACGAATTGTATTCTTTTATTCGACATTCATTGATTGACGAAGAACAAGTTTTTCTCTTATTTAAATTAAATAAATGACGAATAAAAAGTTATTCTTTCTAAATAAAACTTATTATTCTTCAATTAATGAGAGTCGAATAAAATAATAACTGTTTTATTAGTTATTTATTTAGTCAAATAAAATAATGACCTGTTATTCGTTAATCAATGTCCGTCATCATATATCTATTTGTTATTTACACTACTTCAAATAATGAATTATTTTAAATTAAGATAATTATTCTTGGAGTGAATTTTCTGATTTTAAGAGACCTCTGATTTGAAGGTAATAGTCACTATCATAACAATATCGATAAATTAATCCCGGATATATTTACAAAATTGTTACTAAATTAAAACTATATAAATAACAAAAAAGCTTTGAACATGCTCATTCCAATACTACAGAAATATCACTTCTAATTCTAATACTTTGTAGATTATTCTGTTGAAAGAAAGCACATTTCGTCACTGACTGGCGTATATTGCGTAGCCGAGGGAGTGAACAAATTTCTGCCTCAAATCCCTTCCAAGGGAAATTCAATACTAATTAATGGTACAGCAATACGAGCAATTGGAGCTGTAATGGGAACTCGCACTGCCCGTCTCCGTTCAGATCTCTCTAATTACTCAAGTTTCGAAGGATTTGTCATCCCTCTGCTAGGAGGAATTAGGTCAGTATTTACACAAAAGATGATTTGTGGAATACAATCGAACAATTTAACTATGTTCAAGAATACAGGTTACTTTATAACTCTCTACTCAGTTACAATGTTTGTATTAAAGGGTAGATCACTAATATCATGACGTTCCATTGTTGACGTAGAAATTACAAATTACACTTAACTTTCAAAAATTTATTTGTTCCACATTCACGTTAAAAAAATTTTTTTTGTACATTATGCATCTATTAAGTAAAAGAGTACTGAAACCCGAAAACACTCAAAACAAAATTGAAAAGCAAAATATATTGTAAATTTCGTTTGTAGATTTTCAGAAAAGTTCAAAATAATATTCATGTGGATGTATCCGAAATACTAAAGGAGATTTACGATTGTAAGATACCCATTCTGACGAAGGTAGCGGATAAATTCAAGTAGAAACTGATGACTAACATATAATCACACGCCACATTTTCATGTTTATGAAATATGGAAAATTGTTCAGATAAGCTTTATCACCTAGAAAGTAATTGCGACTCTTAACATTAATATTGTCAATTAATATAATCTTTCAACCAATATTGAAAAAAAAAATGTCAGTAGAAAATGATAGATGAAGAAAAATGCATGAAAAATAAACAGCAAAGTTTCTTTCTACAGAAAGTTTTGTTATAATAGAGATAATTCTTCTAAAGTGAAATGATTCTCAAAATGAATCAATGTGACAGAAAAATGTATAAACTTTAACTTTGAGAATTAACCAAGTAACTTGGACATGTGTAAAATGTATAAAAAAGAAAAACTTTGCCACAAAAATAACATGAATTTCAAGAGAATAAGAAACTCGTTATGGCATTTGTATTATTCTAACTATTTCAGTAAAAATACGCTGAGTTAGTGGCGTAATTTTGGGAGTTTCATAGATTGTAAAGGTTTAAACGAGATGGCACCTACGAACGATCAGTTTATCAGATCATCATCAGTACAATGGAAGTCTTTTTTTAGTTTTGAACTTTTAATAGAAATGACTCATACGTCGGGGAAACATCCTGATCTTTCACGATTCTGCCACATCCCTAATATACTATATGAGTAAAGAAAAACAATAGCTCAATACGGGGTAACTGGTTTATGGATATCACGTGTAAGAACGAAGATTACCCGACAACATATTCGTGGTATGCCGAGTTGTGTGGTGTGAAAGCTGTGACTGAGTCAATGTCATTGTAATTTTTTGCTGGACTAAGAGTTATACCTAAGCGTCTATTATTGTTTTCAGAGGTGACTAGTTTATATAACTTTCTCTGCTCTTTTATCTGTATTCTGTAAGGACACAATAGATGGGAAGATATTTGCAACATTATCGACAAACAACATGCAACACGGACATTTATAACATCATGCTGTTCATACAGTATTGTGCATCTAATACTATTCCAGTACTAGCGACTAATAATTAATTTGAAATAAAACGAAATCATTTTTCTTTTTTCTTTTCAAGAAGCTGGTGAAAAGTAAAAATGTGGACAAACGAAAGCTTGAAAACGACGGTGAGTGTTGAAATTTCGGAAATGTCCGCAAGGCTGGTAACTGAGTCCTTTCATATTTTTATTACTATTATTTCATATTATTATGAGGCAAGTTAGAAGACGTCTCAAAGCAATAAGACTTTGTGAGATTGTTGATCGCACTCCTAGATGGAAAAATATATTTTAAAAAAAGTTTTCATTATATGGACAAACATCTAGTTTCATATATGACGAATCCAGGTATTCAATCCATGTCCCTCAACAAGGAATAGTCATTTGCAGTTACCCTTGTTTAGAAATATTGTTATAATGTAACCCATAATTTTATAAAAGAAGAGAAAATTGCCGGTAAGCAGTTTTACTATAACTTTATGGCGCGACATCCCAAGTTGTCCCTTAGCGTTTCATTTAAAAAGCGACTAAAAGCCTTTAAAGAGCATCATGTTACCCAGAGATTTTGTTTGGTCGGATAATTTTGTGTGAAGTAATTTTGTCTTGAATCTTAACATGTAAAATCAGTTAACGTAACTATATTACAAAAATTGTGACTGGCACATACTGAGAGATTTCTTGATAATGAGAAAATTCAACATTAACTTATTTTCAATAAAATCATTTAGAAACTACTAGCTTATTTTTTAAACATAGAGTTAGTGACAAACATAACTTAGGAAGGAGATAAACATAACTGTTTTCAGAACATTAGTTAGTGATAAACATAACTGTTTCAAATTTCATAAGCTTATTTTTTATTCCTTATTTTACAAAATGCTGAGATTATAAGTCAAATACTTCAAAGCTATTCTAAAGATGTTTCATTTAAAAAGTCAGTATGTAGGGAGGAAATTTATCTTTTTATACGAGTGAGACGTTTATAAAAGTTTATTCGGAGAGTTGCCATGAGAATAAATAAAAACATATAACAACAAACAGCAAGATACCATGTATAGAAGAAATCAAGTTCTTAAAATTGGTAAAGCAAACGACTTCGCTTAGTTTTTTCTTTCAGTGACATACAATTCCCCCCAGGGGGCATACATCTAGTAAGTACGTGTTTGGCGAACACGGGGCCCCGAGCTGAGTCTGGCATTACTTCCACTTACTTGTGCCATGCTCCTTCTTTTCTCTTTCCTGACCTTCTTTGGTCACCTCTTGTTCTTTTCGATCCCGACGCAATTAGGGCTAGGGTATCTTTCATTTTCATCTTTCCTCTTCTTCTTTAAAAAAAATGTTTTTAGTAAAGTCTTGAGATATGTTGGGATTTGAGTTTTGAGTTGAAATTCAGGAGGGTTTTTAGTGGGTATGGCTGAGTCATTCGGCGAGTCCCACACGCGGGGAGAGTCATGTTGGCTCTCCCTAGTGCGTAACTGC
>NNCF01127907.1:530674-571584 GCA_002313205.1 Laupala kohalensis
AAAAAAAAAAAAAAGACATACCATTGCCTACCTATACCTCTTCAGATCCTTGTTTTAATGACGAAAATTTACTCAAATATCTGCTCATTAACATTAGTGCCGTAAATATTACATTCTGACTAGTCGGCTTGAACTTGATTACTTGAACGATTATCAATACAACATTCGACAAATATCTGTGTGGTTACCTGCCTCATTTACATTTTGATAGCTGCCTCCCTGTCCTATATGTCCAATATTGATAGAGCTTATAGAACTTCCTAATAGCTGTCATATCTTTATGTCTAATATCTAACGCTTAATCAGTCAATTGCGTAAATCTTCATGTGCACATGCAGTGAGGATCAAACGGCACGTGAGTAATTTAGGCAACAATTATTGATTCGTTGACCATAGAATTATAATCATAATTTGTTGGTAAAATATTTATTACTTCTAAAAACTAAATATAGGGCCTAAACTAAAATTCAATTACTTTATAGCTTTTTAAATATCTTTAATGACCTTAATATTTATTATTCACAATATTATGGTATTTTAGCAATGCTTAAATAATTATTTTGATACTTGAGTAAGTATGTTGGTTATTACTGTTCTCACAAATTCCTATATCATATATTGGGAATAGCAATGGAGATATATTTAAGCACTATTTATGGACAATATTATCGGAATTTATATTTAATTTATTGTGTAACACAATATTATGTTTCAATTTGTGTTATGTACACTTCATGTTTCACGTTTTAGTTATATTTATTGTCTCAAAATAGAAAAATTTCCTCCAAAAACATCAACAATGTTCTAAAAACGTATTAATAAGATGTATATAATATTTCGTTGTTCATTTTTGCAAAAGCAATGTATGGCTGAAGGGTTAGGAATGTCGCAAACCAATGAATTTTCTTTGATGTACTTCTTAAATTCTGTCAGCGTGATGAGCAAACGAACATGTATATAGTGATTAATTTGCTAGTCCTCTTTCAAAGGTCGGCAGTCTCTAAGCAGAGGGGCGAACACCCCGCGTGCGACCGCATCTGCTGCGTCTCCTTCTCTCGCAGCACTTGATCCACCGTGATTAAAGTGTCGTTGAAAATTGATGAAATGCCTGATAGGTTTGAACACAGCGAGAGACTGTGCGCCGCCGCAGAGTTGAAACGGGGGGTGGGAGGAGGAAGAGAGGGAAAGGCTGTAAAGGGAGGACGGGCGAAGGGATGTTGCTGGCAAGTGTCGATGTGAGGGTGGCACACTGGCACACACACACACTATCGCTCACAGGTCAACCAAACAGAGAGAGAGAGAGAGAGATGAAGTGCTCTAATTACCTGTTCACACAAGAACACACATGAACGAAAGTGGAAGTAGCAATTCAATTTTTTAAACTAATATTTCGCGTTCAAGTGTTTAAACTCGTTTTTTTAGAACGTGACAGGATTTACTCTCAACCATGTCTTCAATAAAAGTGATATAGATATTGAATTCTTAATTTCAGAATTTAACACGAGTTAAAGTGGATCATCGATCACCACAATCACACTAAGGAAACTCTTACAAATATTTTTCTTTTGTATATCTTTATATAAGTAACGTTGTATTGAGTAAATGCCTGACTCACATATTCATCAACGTAAAGGAAAAAAGACAAACTTCGAATTTTGACGCCATGTTGTAATTGTATTGTGTAGGCTTACTAAGAAACGATTTCTCGAAATTCTGCTTTGAAAGGGGTATTTAGAGTGCAATATTACTTATAGAATTTATGCTACATCTTACGGACTCATAAATATATCACAGCTGTGTTGTTTTGTCGACACATTGTTCGTAACGAAAAGTAAATCAAATAAAAATATATCCTGTATTAGGTCGGACTTGGTAGGCTAGTTTCATGTGAAATCAATTCGTGGAATATAAAAATTTCTTACAACTTAGAAAATTGATTAGTTCACTCATCTGAATCTCCAGGTTGGAGTTCCAATCCCTGTGAATCCTACTGGGAAGAGAGCTTGAGACAGGTTTCATGGGGGATCTACCTTTTCCCTTGCCTTCAATATCAACAACCACGCATCATTCGCCTCGGAGAGATGAAGTGTGAACAGCATCTGGCAGCCCAGTTATTCCCCTGATAAAGATAGAGAGGCATCACATCTACGACCCATGATTGACAGAGTCAAGGGACAGGAGGTTATCACGTCAATCCCTTTATGAATCCTTATAAGAAATATTTTGGACCGACATGAAAAATGGTGAAAGAGTGAAAGCAGTATATTTAAAACATAGGAATATTTAAATCGGTTGGGCTGTTCCCAGACGCTCCGAAAAAATATTTAACAGCCGATTACATACAATTATGTATTGGAATTTAATATGAAACAATTAATACAATTGAATTAGCACGATTGTTATCAATGCTGTTATTTGAGGTAGGATGTCCGCCTTTCTATCTGATAAGTTAAATGTTATTTTGATTTATTGCGCATCGTTTAACTTATCTACACTGAAAAAAATACCTGAGCTGGGGTAGTTGATGTATTGGCTGCCAGCCGGACAGACAATACATGAGCTTGCACAGCTAACATCCGTCTGCTATGATGTGAATTTTCGACCTTCTCTATCACAACGTACAGCATTAGCTCTCGCAGCTACAGTAGCTAAACTACAAGATAAGAACGGCGAACCTATATTACATGATGTTGCGAACCAGTTAGCATGTTTGGACGTGAGCCGATGTCGACTATCTGCATGCTTTCTTCTCGACTTTCTTGGCGATATTCATTTTTATTACAACTCCATGTTCGTACCTTGTTTCATTGCAGGCGTACAGCAAACGTTCTGTTTTTCGACATCCGTCTTCAGGTATTCGACAGCGCCAGTATTCGATCCAGGGTTCTTTCCCTCTGAAGGCGCGGATGCTAGCTTTGAGCTTCTGCAGTATGTTTTATTATCTTGTATTGCGTTGTTTAAGAGTTGACACCATAGTATTGGTACCATGAATAGTAAATACATAAAATAGTAATCATCTCTAAAGTCTTGAAAAATATATCTTTAAATACCAAGAAAACAGTTTTTATGTATCCAAACGTTTCTTTATTTTGAATATGCTTGAAATTTACTATTATTAGGTTAATACATTTTAAAATATCATTATTTAAAATAATAAATATATATTCGTCAAAATTAACCTTCAGAAATTTAAAATATCATCTGTGTTCGGATGCTCGACGTCAAGAAAACACTGTAAATATTCGTCGTCTAGACTCCAAATTTCGGGCTACGCAACGTCGGAATGACGTCGTTTAGTCGTTGTAATGAATCATTTTGTTCAAGTAAACAACTATTCATAGTTGCGAAAGCCATGGTCGATTTGACTCCGTACAACAATTGCTGAGGCTGCGCTGCCTCAGTCATGAGTCAACGAATCGAATGCACAGAAGGTAGCGCAACCGAGTGTCATTTAGCTGCAACTACGAACGAGATCAGCGGCGAGGAACATACAAGAGTTCTTGTAGCTAAGTCAGATTTTTGGGAGGGACTGAGCTGTTGCGCCCAAAACAGCTATAGCTGTTGATGTAACTTTCTTCCTCCAAGACAAAACAGCGTTAGCTACCGCAGTGATATAAAAATTGGTCTCGTTCAGACGAAAACTGTTTTAGGGCAGCTACAGCATAAGCTATATAACCTGTCTCTTANAAATTGGTCTCGTTCAGACGAAAACTGTTTTAGGGCAGCTACAGCATAAGCTATATAACAGCTACAGCATATCTAATGGTACTGTCTGTCCGCTAGCCAGCCAACACGTGAGTTATCACAGCTAACTTTAGGCAGAGCTATCCAACTTATTTTTTTCTTTGTAGGACCTGTAATTAGTTATTTTGCAGTACCACTTAACATAGAAACGTAACGTGGTATTAACAGTCACAAATAGAGTTATGCTGAATTTAAAAAATCATTTATATACGAAAAGCTTCCTTATTAATGAAGATCATTCTCAAAACATTCGTTCATTTCCGCTCTGCAGCGCTTTCCATTTTTTTAAATGGTGTACAAAAATTGTTAGAAGTAATGTTAAGTTAATATGCGTACGAAATACAATTTTTTGAATATTAGAGAAAGATGCAAATCTCTGTTTTAATCAGTTTTATTCAATTTAAGTTTGTGAGTCCAATTTTATATTATCAAATATTTCAGCCAATCAGTGAATACCAATATTTCTTATGTGAATTTGTTATATTGGAACGACTTTCTTCTATAAAATAAAGACGACACATGATTGTCACGTATTTTTGAGTTTGTAACTAGACAGTATTGTCATCATCCATCCATACTAATATATAAATGAGTAATGCGGAAGTGCGTCTGTCTGTTTGCTACCTAATGACGACTGAACCACGGAACCGATCGAGATGAACTTTGTCAAGGAGATAGTTTAGATATTCAAAAAGAACATACGCTAATTTTTTTATAAAACGTTGGGAAGAAAGAAGAGATACGGTTTTTGACATTAAATTTCAATGGATCCTGGAAAAAAATCATCTTTAAAGAGGTATATTAGCTTACGCCGCCGAAACGGTTTACCTCAAAGAGTTCTAGAAAAAAAGTCTGAGACAGCATAAGTCTATGTACAAAAGTTAACCTAAACTACTGCATAAAGATTATTAATAATGAAAGTGTTAAAATACTTCCATCTAAGAATAATTTAAGAAGAATAAATCAGATATCATAACATTTAAACGGATTTTTGTTTTGTGCATTAAACAAAGATAAAAGCATCTTTCAATCGTAAAATTTGGACGAATAGTTTAGATTTTACAAAGAAATTGTGCTGCCGCCGATGTCTTGCCTCGGAAGTGAACACTTGATCGGCGCAGTTCCCGGCGAGTGGGGGTTCGTTCTACCACAGCGGTCGCTTCTCTCTGATTCGTGGAGTCTTTACAGAGTGGCACCATAACAAGAGTCCGGACGAAAGCGGTTCCGAATGGCTTGATAAAATTACCCCCTGTGTCCCCGACGATGCACAACACTCATAGAGGTGCGGGTTGGGAGGAGTATGGCTCGAAAAATTATCAAAAAAGCGTGATATTAGTGTCAATGTCCTATCTTTCAGGATTGCTTAGATAAACAGAGACATATCCGATGTTATGTCAGAGTTGAGCCACCATTGCGGTTGGGTGGAGTGGAAAGGGAGGGTCACGTAAAAATGTTTAATCGAAACAGACGGGTTTAATCCTTGAGGTCTTTTGGATAAACAGTGAAATGATACTGTATAAAAACATATCACATAAAGTGGTTAAATACTAAGGAGTTCCACGGACAATTTCATTTTTTTGGCCAAGGGTGGTGTCGTCTAAGAATTTATTTATTCGTGCTGCTGGAGGTGAAACTGAAAAAAGTGTTACAAAGAAAATATTTAAAAAAATATTATTATATATCATGAATTTATAAAATCAGGATGTCGGTATGTTATTTTGATCTTACTATGTGGTTAGATTTTTTTCTTGTGTCAAAGAAGATTGGTAAAAAAAAATTCTCAAATACGTCGTGTAATCAGCTAGTAAGCTTGTACTTTTGAGGTTTCTGAAATACAAAACCATTATTGTGTTATTTTAACTTTATTTCTTTTTGAGTATTGCAGGAGAGGTTAAGTGTAAGAAGGCATTTGCGTTAACTTCGCCTCCATAAAGGAACTTATTATTATCATTATTATTATTAATATTATTATTATTATTGCACTTCTTTCCTGGTACGTTTTTATGGAAAATTTGGGATATAATTCATATTTATTTAATAATACTTTTGTGTACTCGTTAGGTGTTTTTCATAGTCTATAAAGCACATTAAAACTTAATTTTTATTGCTTAAGAAATTTAATTATTATTTTCATTTTGGAAACACTGCTACATTACCACGGAAAATGTAAACCAATTTGCCAACTATAACGATTTTGAATAATTCACTTCAGTGTAATATAAGACATGTATCTCCGTAGATTGTATAACAGAAATATGGTTATTCATATAGTGGTGTTACAGTTTTGTTCAGTTTCGCCGTTTTCTGTTCTGATAGTACCACTAATATAAAATAGTTCAAATCATGCATTTTAAATATGATATAAAACCAAAATATGCACCCATAAATCCAATGAAATGCAGTAAAAAAATCTACATGTGCACATAAAAAATAAAGTTAGGTATATATCTTCTTATTAGTAAGAAATGCATGTGTAAATTGCGTTACCTAGTTTAATAATACCACTTCGATCGTTCATACTGTGTCAGTCATATTCAAGTAATAAACATGTAAATCTTGTTCAATTATAGAAATGTAACCTAAAAACCTAAGCAATTACTGAAGATTGTGTGTCATATCCAGGACTCGAAATATTTAAATTTGTGAATGTTTATTTTCCTATTGATAGTCACAGCAATGGGTATATTTAAATATTTTGTTTACTACTTTTTCTATATGATGACATAATAAAACGTATTTTTACACGATATTCCTTCATTCATTAATTTTAGGATGAAACAAATGTTTAATTTTCTATGACATATCCAATTCCCTCAAAATTTTATTTCTTGTCTGATCTGCAGAACTATGCCATAAAGTTCATAAAATTGCATTAAAATCGGAAAATTAAACTCATGACGTTCACTTCTCATAGGTCACAACTTCTTTAGTTAAGTATAAGGAGGAGGTGTAATCAAGGAAGCAGTTAGTGCCGTGACATTTCACGGTACAGTGAAAGAAGATGGGTTGTATCAATTAAGTGAAGAATGAATATTGTCTTTCCTTACTATAGAAGAAATTTCCGTTTCTTCAGTAATATGTGAACTCCAAAATTTTTAGAATAAAATATCAAGAAAATATGTTGATATAATAGCTTTGAAATAGAGATCTTTTCCGGCCACCATATCAGAGATGGTCTCCAAGTATTATAAGGGAGATTGTTACGATGCCTACTTGTAAAATCCAATTCATCCATTCATCCATCAGTGTGTAGCACAGATTAATGAAAAGCCACTTAAGTTAGGTTTTATAGATTTAGTGACATATTTAGTAAATACGTCATATGTGAAATGACATAGGCGTTAATATTTGGCTGCTTGACGACATCCTATCAACTCTTAACATTTAATTCCTCTCACTTGAGCTAGATTACTGAACAAATTGTCGTATATTACAGAAAGAACTCCCTTGCATCCTACATCAATGACATCTCTTTGAATAACTATTTTCAAAAAATAACTGACCAAATGGGGTGTACCAAATACTAACTCCTGGAGCATGTATTTCTTAATCTGCTCTATTTAAGCTAAGCTAGCATGTACAATTATATTCCTTGCTTGTTTCATTTGAGTAAAAATGTTAATTAAATTTTCTACATATAAGAAAAAAATCAGATGTATACATTGTTAATGACGTCGTTATTAAATTAGTTTTTAATTGTTATGATTTGATTATTGATTTTAGTTTCATTATTTCTTCCAATTACGAAGTAATAAAATTATCCTAGCACTTACAAAATAAAATGCACTTTCTAAAATGTTCAAAATATTTAAGTCTAATGAACTCTAGACTTAGAAAAGTATGGAAAAAATAATCTGCTAAATTATCCAATTACACATCACTCTTGTGTAAAATTAAAGTTTGTATTAGCAACATAGATGAATTGTAAAATGAAGAAGAAAAAATCCTTTACGACACACAGCGCAAATCATAACAATTTGGGAGAATTTTTGACTGCCGAGTTGACTGAGTGATCTAGCCGCAACAGGGTGGACGGTCACTTGGCGCTATCTTGTGGACGATGTGGCTCTGAACTGTACTCACAGCAAAGGGGTGAGGAGGTGTAGGAGGAGTGAAAAGCCGCCCCCAGAGGGTGTTTACTGTTGCTTCGTGTCGTGCGAGGCGGGACGTCGGCGGCGGGGGCGATAACGCGCCAGGTGACGTATGTCCTCTGCCGATGTCCGGCAGATAGCGCGAGCGTGCAATTGAAGTTAACAAGCGATAGCGGCAGTGGGAGCAGCGGTGGGAGCGCATGTGTTGTCCGGGTCGCGGCCGCTCTCCTCCTCCCCCCGCTTCCATCCACCATCTCCCCTCCCCTACCTCCCTCCCCTGCCACTGCCACCCCCACTCTCACCAATGACGTTTCAATTAGAGACTGATACATGGGTGGTGGTATCGGTTCGCCGATTTATGTGCAACTTTGCATGTATTAGCACATATTAGCGGCTGTGCTGGGACGCACGGCATAGGAAGTGGGAATGGAAACGGGTTGAGAGGGGCCGGAGGAGTCACGGACAAACTTGGGACCATACTCTGCTACCAATAATAGAACTTCAGGAGGGCTTTCATTTCCAGCAAAAAATCTACATCTTGTATCGCTTGGCCTGATGTCATCTTCATAACTTCCAAATATATATTTTCATCGAAATACTTTGGACATATTTTTTTCTTTTCCTACTTGTCGGTCTATTTTTAATAAACATTCTAGAGTAGAAAATGTGTATTCTAAATGAACACAATGTGATTTCAGTTTTTGTACAGAGTTTACCGCATTACTTAATGTAAGAACTATGAAGGGTAAGATGGACTTCAGCTTACGCACCCTCACGGAGAGAACAACAAATGTTTGTATTACTTATATAAGTCTGCCACTGGACTTCCCTCCGACTCGGATTCAGCACCGGGTGATTATATCCAAGTCCCAGCGCTGTATTACGTGAATGCTTTTCGAGTAGGTTTAATGGATTTTCTTCCTACGTGCTCACATGGAGAAAATCATTATATTTCTAACAGTTAGAAAGGAAATGTGTTTGATCTCTCTTGAGTGTGTAACCTATTTAGTTTAAACTCGATAACAATGGAAACCTTAATATTTAGCATATTTAGAAATTCATAAAGTAACATCTAGACTGACAAAGATTATGATTCCGGGGTTACATTAGATATACTATGTATTCGTAGACCTAAACAAAACATCCGATATTTTTTACAATTATGCTCATCATTTACAGATAAGTACAAAAGGTATACTTTAGAAGGTTGGTAATCACCAAATCCTGAGATGAGAGAAACTCAATTGAATGAAATAAACATTATATATCTCAATTCCCAAAATGAATTGAAACAGGAACGAAAATTGATTATCTTTACGAAAAAACTTAAGTATCTAATAAAGTGTGCACAATGTTAGTCTTCTATTTTTGCCTAATTTTAGCGCGAGTACTCTTAGATTAAATGTATATTTATTAATGTAATAAAATCATCAGACAGAATCATTCGTTAAAGAAGTAAGCATTGTGCACCGTATCTTAAATGTGAATAATGTGGTAATTTGAGTTTGAAGTTTGAGTGAAAACGCTGGAAGACTTTTGAATTTAAATTTAACGCATAAAATAACATATTTCTTTTAGAATGGAGGAAAGAGACGTTTCATATTTTTTTAGTATTACAATATGTATTTTGATTTAATTTCTGCAGAGAGAAAACAAACTTCTCTCTTTTTCTAGATTTGTAATTCTTGAATATTTAGTTCAGAAAATTGTTGAAGACCGTCGTACGTGATGAGTTGATAGCTGAATCTGAAACACACCACATATGTAATATAAGTGAGTGAGTTTGATTTTGTAGACAGTGGTCATTGTGTTTTACGCTGATCAATCAAATAAAAGTCGTCCTCTGGACATGGGGTGGCCACGCGTTTCGTTGTTGGGCGTTATTACCCCTATCATTGAACACACAAACGCAGTGAGTATTCCTGAATTAACAAGTGGACTTGATTGATTTCCAATCCCATTAGCAATGCGTATTAGCACGAGCATCGACTGAGTTTTTTTTATCAGACTATGAAGCTTCCAATATGCAAATTCCGATTCTTGCACGAGACAGTTTGAAAACGAAACCTTTAAATGATCGAATCTGAATAAAAGCTACGCACAACAAAATTTCACTTCATTAAGAAAGTTATGCAAAAAATATACATTAATACAATACAACGTACTAAAACGTGAAATTGGTAGACTAATAAGAAGATAACAAATAAACATAAAGTACAAACGCACAAATATTGTTCAACCATTCCTAGTTTCGAACAATCCGTTTCTTTTAATGTATTCAATTGTAAATGAATAATTAATCTTGTTTCGTTGTATTTTCTTCTTAAATATGTGTGAATGTAAAGTCGTTTAAGATTTAAAATAGGTTTAAAGGATGTATAGGAGAATAGCGCCTATATTTTTTAAGCTCTCATTTTAATACAGCAACTCAACACCAATTACAATATGTTTTAAAAAATTGATAAACTTTGCAAATGAATACAAGATNTGAGAATAGCGCCTATATTTTTAAGCTCTCATTTTAATACAGCAACTCAACACCAATTACAATATGTTTTAAAAAATTGATAAACTTTGCAAATGAATACAAGATTCCTATAAAATTCTTTCTTCATACTTAGAAGCTAAGAAAACAATTGTACTGATGTATGTAAAAATGTAACATAAGTTACTATGGGTTTACATAGTAATAATTTTTATAATACAGCCTAATTTCCTGTACGATGGAACATTGTTATGAATTGATTGTTTCCAGGTGTTAATCAAGATTATATTCTGGCCATTTGATTTAACGATATTCCATTATTGGGGTCAATCTTGCCCTAATTAATTTAACCTCTTTTTAACTTGGCATAAGTTGTTTTGAATTATCACTTGTACATTTTGCCTTACTTTTCATACTTCGTACACAATTGAAAGTATTTTTCCTTTTAATTATAGAACAATTCCACATGTTTATCATCTTGAATCATGGTCTCTTTTTAATGTATTCTTTTGTTCTAGGTTTGATATTTTTCCATTTTATTTCTTCAGATTTCTGCTGTTAAATGATCTATTGTGACATACAATATTTTTACAATACATGTACTTACTATATACAAATGTATTTGTTTCAGGTTCTTTCAAAGGCAACAGGAAAGTTGTTCGACTGGTGGACCCCATTTTCAAAGAAATTAATATTAGTCACGGACATGAGTTGAATTATTTAATGCAATAAAACCAATAATTTTTATTCACCAGTATGTGTCAAGACTTCACCAGACAAAATCGTGAAGAAACTTTGGATTTATTTTTTAAAAGTTGGTTCACAGGATCTGCCATCATCATTTCAAGTTGTTCAATATTACTATGTTCATCTCTGAGTGGTTGTTACTTAGAATTTGGGTTATTCCTTCATGATAATTTCCAGTTAAGAATTATTATGACCTATAGATTGTGTGGTGGTGTTTTGTGTTTCTTCGGTTTTAACCAATTCACTGCAACGAGTTAGTAGGTTTTTCCATGGTGACAGTGTAGTTGGTGATTTCAGTGTTTCTTTATGTAGGAAATGTCGAGTGAGTGCGTATTAAACTTTCCTCAGAAAATAAGAATGCCTAGTATAAAATCATAAATATTTCCGAGGCAAAGGCTATTATTATTACTAGGTTGTAAACTCCAGATTCACTTTTTGTTTTCACGTAATGCAATAATATTGATTGTGTAATATTTTCAAAAAGTCTGTGGAATTAATTTTAAGGAAAAGTAGTCAACACATACTCGTATTTTCAAGTCTCTCGTTGTTGTTATCGTATCAATATTATTAAATTGAAATCCTGGTGAATGTTCAAAGCTTGTCGTTGATTACATTATTGCTCAATTCTCAGGTAATGAGTGTACAGTGAAGTGTTTGAATGGGTTTACATGATCTGAAAGAATGATGAATAAAAATAAAAATTTATGAAGAATAATTTATGAAAATTCAGATTATAAGTACAGAACCGTCCTATGAGAAAGTCCCTTTCATTTTCTGCCTTCAAAATTATTATGATGTCTGCAAACGAGCTCTTCTTGTAAGTGCTCTCCTGTGCTGACCCATTAACCATCTCACATTCTCCCTCAGCTGCCCCTATCCAGATGTCATAGAGCGGTTTCCGTACAGTTTGCAAATGTGTCGATTATCATTCCATAGTCAACAAGCGCGAGTGTTGAGCATTGCTTCCACGTGAGACATTTCACAGGGCAGAAAAAGTCATAATCTTAGGGCGAGTGCAACAGACAGACATCTCTGCAACCCAACACTCTGTTATGAAATAAATACTTGTGATTTAAATTTATCATGATCACGTCTGTTAATACTTGTTAATAATTGTAATTAAATTGACCCCATTCATTATAGAGACCCATTATTTAGAAAAAGTAATGCGTTTTGCGCTCAGGTGGGGGTCATCATCCGATGTTACATACAAGTAACATCACTGTTTTAGCCCGTTGCACTCCTTGATCCTCCATTTCCAGAGTTCAGCTCAGGGATTTTCTCATGGGATATGATCTATAATTTGTATTGGAGTGTAATGCTGCGAGGTTTGCTGTTTATTCCTTCAATTAATAATTGACAGAGGTGGTAGTGTTCGTTGTACGAGACTAATTTTCAGATACAAATTATTATTTCTTTTTGTTGCTCCGTTATAAGATACTCATGTTGGTAAAGGGATCTTTTACGATGGAGTCTCTTGTATTTGATGTGTATGTTTAAATATTTATGTACCATCGGTGAATTGCAGAAAAAAATTGAATGTTATTTTAGAAAAGTTGAAGAAAGGTAAAATATATTATATAAAGTTACTTAATTGTATTTTTTCCATGTAAAATGAAAATTATGTACTTGATGTATTACAATGATATGAAAATATAGTGCCTAACCTATAATTACTGTGTTATTCTTGTGCTGCAATTGTAACAATTTAAAGTGAGTGATACATACATTGTATTGTGCTGTATGTGTATTGGAAATTAATATCTCATTCTTATCTTGCAAGAATGTAATGTCACCGTAACCTCTCACCACAAAACTTGTTCTGTAAAATCACTTCTTTTGAATTAGTCTTGCCGCAAAAATATAGAGGTTATGTAGTACCTGCATGAACGCCGAACCCTATTTAAGGATATTTATCACGTTGGAAATACTGAGAACCACCCATAACGTCAGGTAATTCGAGTAGCATATTCTCAGGATAAAACATACAACGGTTAATGCTAATTAAAACATCAAAATTCAGGTTTGCAGGTTTCATTTACTGGTTTGCGCAGGGTATATATGCCAAGTAACCCTTATTTTTTGCTACTAGGGTGTGGTAGTGAAAATTAGATTTGGGGACATGGTGCAATTGATAAATGGTAACACAATATCATTATATATGTCTATTTTCTCAGTTGCTTTTCCAGTTTACGTGACCCTTAATGGGTTTTCGGGAGAAGAACGTTGGTGAACGAGACTGGAGATAAATCCATAATTGAAGCTTGAACCACTAGAAGTTGGAAATCCATTCTGATCTTTTCAGAACTCTAACACGAAAGACAAACGTAATTTTAAAATGTTCTGGAACCCATTCAAGTTCTGGTGCCTCAAGAATGGTATTTGACAGTTCTGGTCTTATTATTCAATACCCAATATACATGTCAATAAAGTAATATTAGATAGAAGTTCCAATAAACTTACATTATTATTCCATATACTATACACAAAGTGTGTACTTGATGATGTTTCAAGTATATATGTTGATAAATATGAAACACTCTAAAATACAAAATGTACTGCATATGTTTAAAAAAAGAACATTTTGGGGTTTTGGGCCAATTCTTGAATTGGAACCAATATCTTGAACTAAAACTGTAACTGATGCTTTGTTTCAAATCGGTTCAGTCCCTCGATTCATTCAAACAAGTAAATTTGTTCTTCAGACAATTATGATCTAAAACGTTTTAGTCCATTTTCTTATGGCATTCTTGTTAAAATACTTTTTTATTAAATTTTCTATCAAACATTGGGGGATACAACATTGTATCCCCCAATGCAATATATGACGAGACATGTTCGGTGCGAGAAAATAGAAAATTGTGTTTGGAATTACCCCAGCATAAATTACAGTATGGAAACATTTTATTATAATACTTAATATTGCACATTATAGTTAAAATAAAGAAATATACTTTTTAATTTTTCCAACATGAAATAATATATAAATTTATGGATGAGAATAAAAATATCGCAATACAAATAAATAAATATGACCCATTAGTTTTTTTCGTCGGGTAATATTTTGCCAAGACCCTATCGATTGAAAGCGAGTAGGAAATGATCCGAAGGCTAACAACGCGCGGGCTAGTTGAACAGCATCGACTTAGACTTGGCCTTTGATCTTATTCTCACCATGAAGGGACATCTGATATTTGATATGAAATTATGAATTCTTTGAATGTCTTATTTGGTTGCCGCCCTAACAATGTTCAAGTGCATGCAACCACCGACCGAGAGTCGTCCCTTCCCGCGAGAATGCAGCACCATCGGATGCACAGCGGTTGTCCTCCGCGTCCCGCGTTATCCGTTCATTGACGCTGCCAAGCGCCCTCGGGAAATCACAGCACCGCTAATTATTGCCCTCCTCCCCATCCACCCACCCGCACATTTCGTCTTACCATCCACCGCTGCCTCCGCCTCCGCTACGATGACTTTCAGGTCGCCTCCTCCGGACTCCCAATACTGTTGTCACCCACGGGCGAGGATAGCGCGCTTGCGTGCAGCGGCCAAATCCACCACCAATCATCATTGTCCTGCCTCACGCACCATATGATTCATCTCCATACATTAGCCGTAGACTAGCAACGAAGTTACGCAGAAGAGGAAATGAGTACCACCTGGAATGTGCACATCACGAGAGGGAGTTTGGTAACTATCTTATGGTCATCACCCAAAAGAAATTTTCAGAAACAAAATTATACTTTCAGGTATCTGTTAGACGACTTTACGATACTAATTGTGCTGTTTACTTCTGACATTATTGTATTATTAAATTATTGATTTTATCAACCTTTTTCAGACACTAAATAATTTTTCATTAAATTTTTAAGTGTGAATGAAAAAGATCGTTAAAATTAATAATTTACTATACTAAATTCAAATATTAGGAAAGAATCATGAGTAAGGAAAAGAATCAATTTTTTACAATGTAGAAAAAGAAGGTTTTATTTTTATTTTTTTCAAATCAAATAAAATTTTTATTATCAAAAATGTTTAATTCTGAGAATTTAATTTTGAAATGTATTCCCCAATTATCATCATAAAACTTATAAAATATTCCCCAATTTGTAAATAAAATGTTTGTTTATGTCATGTTTAATTGTTTTGAATATTTCTAAGTTTCTCCAGAAATTCTACATGAATGTGGTGTAGATTATTTTCCTTGTTCGAAATAAACGCGAACTTTATCTAAAGTCTAAATCAACAAAAACAGATTCTGAAGCTTCATACGAGACTCAATATGTTACCATTTTTTATTTCAGCATTGAGAGTATTTAAGAAGTCATGATTATTTCTAACTTTTATTTTAATCTTTAGTTTGTGTAACTTAGATTTCAATGAAATAATTTTTAAGAGAGTATGGTTAGTAAATTTGTAATGATTCTTTGAAGTCATATACTCTTATTCATAGATAGTTTTACGAAATTAACGTCAACATATTTACCTGAATAATACATTTAATAATTTCTCCTAAATTAAAGTTTAAAAATACTCGACAATAAATGCACATATTCACGACCCAAGTTTTTTATGTTATCTGTAATACTTTAGTGAACTTTAGAGGTTAATAAAACCTTNCCCAAGTTTTTTATGTTATCTGTAATACTTTAGTGAACTTTAGAGGTTAATAAAACCTTTGATATTATTATATTGTCCTGAAGGTTATGAGCGCGTGAGGATCAGCACGCGCGATTGCCACCTACGCTCAGTCTTGTGGTTCAGTGGTACACGTGTTCATCCGATTAGGAAGGGGCAGAGGACGCAAGGGGAGGTTGTGATGACGTGAGGATACGCCATTTAACCTCCTCCTCAGCGACTTGTCATTCCATTCTCCCTCCGCGCAAACGACTCAGCTCCACACTGATGAGAATCACGCTCTTGCTTCAGACATTTTTTTAATCAAGTTTGTTTCTTTTGACACCAGATCACTGCTATTGCAAGGATTAAGATGTCAGGTCAGAACAAGTACTCAAGATTCATTGACAAACTATCTACACATCAATTCGTTACTTAATTCAAGAAATTTACGAAAATCTTCAGAAAGGAGTGGGCATGGATGGGGTGGGTCAGTGAGACTTGATTGATATGTGTTATTTACGCCTAATGACATCACATGAAATACTTTTTTGACTCAAATCGATTCAATTGTGAAAAACAAATTTCTAAATTGATTGCAGGGACGGCTTGTTGAGAGTTACTCCCAGTGATGTGGAAAACACATAATCCTAGTATCTTGGAATAACACACAGCACAATAATAAGTTTTTGAAAGTACAAAAACTTTACGCCATAAATCTTGAGCTGGTAAATGGGATGGTGTATTGTCTTTCGGGTTGGATGATTTTATTGTTGGAGTATATTGAGACTGCACACGCGACATTAGCTGTCTCAGACAACTGGAAGGGTTTTATTTTCATAAGATTACTGCAAAACGTTTAACCCCTACACTCTAGAGTTGTCTAGTATAAAACGGGTGGGACAGAAACCGCCCGTGTTGGAAGGCCCTAAAAGACATGGGAATACATAGTCACACTAAATCTCACATTGACATTTTTGAAATATAGAAGTAATGGAAAAATGAGTGCGCCACTAGTTTCGAAAAGCAGTGAATTCCTATATTTCCCTCGCCTTCAAATCTGTTCTTAAACACGTAGTACAATTGATTTACATGAAGCAAATGATCAGCACGCTGTGCAAGATTTTCATCGGTAGTTTACGCAATCAAATCAAAGTGAGAAAGAAAGAAATTAAATTTTTCTCTTTAGGTTCATTATATAATATAGTTTTTGTCCCTGTTTTACCTTTCCTCTTCAGTTACACTTTGTAAGAAAATCTTGACCCCTTCCACTCCAATATGGCAAATTTCAACGATTTTTAAGAGAATGTATGTAAAATCTTCATGCAATTTTTGTAAAAATCTACAATGATATTTATTTAAATTAATTATCGTATATACATATAATTTATATTACACTTCATCACTATTATAGACACTATTATATTCGTTCTCCGCTTCTATTTCTTTTGAAATTGGGGCATTAGAACTTTCCAACGTCTAGATCATCAGAGCCCTTCCGCCTCCTATTGCGTGACGTAATATGATTTACTTCTATGAAAACTATTGGTCAAAATGTTTCCAAGCAACACATTAGATGAAACTTATTCTAATTGAAGGGAGAAGTTCAAATTTCCTTGAATCTTTTTCTAATTTGCTAAACAAAAAAGGAGGATTAATTTCTGTTAACTTCAACAAAATAGATGAAACTTAAAGATACTTAGCTTTTAAAATTCGACGCAAATGTTAGTTCCTTCAAAGAAGTAAACGTTAGAGATATTTTGCTAAAAATGTAAAAGTTCTGAAATATTCAAAAATATGGTGCTTTAAAATGTTTAGAGATACGTAATAAGAAGATAAATTAAGTTCGAAAACCCACGATTACGTTTGCAAAACCGATAATGGTGGTCTGGTGGAAAAATCTCCGCTTCCACGATTCCGATGAGTGGAAGAGCGTAAGTTCAAACCCTGCTCGGCCGAACAAGGTGAGGTTTTCAACTGGGGTTTTCCCTCACCTACTCCAGACAAATGTCGGCTCGGTACTATAAGTTCCCTGGCAATCCAACGTCATGCCTTCCCAATACCCTCTCCGAAGTTCAATGGTTAAGTGGCAGAGCAGGCCTCATAACCTGAAACTCGCCAAAAAACAACAAAAAATATAAAAAAAATAGTTTCTTTTGTTCATGTGAATAATTTTTTTAAAAAATGTCTTAAGTGGTGATCATGGCCTGAACCTCGCCAAAAGACAGAATAAATACATAATATAAAAATCAATACTTGAGAAATTATTTTTGGTGTTTGTTCAATCCGCTGCCACGAAGAGAAATCAAAAAGTTCCCTCAAAATGAATAAAACCACCATTTCAGACACACCCAGTCTTTTGCTTTGAACGAAGAGCAATCAAAACGAGATCTCTTCAAAACAAAGACGATGGTATATGAGGTGTAGTTGAGAAGAGAACACAAGGATGGCTTGGTAAGCGTGAGAACTAATTTCTTGTAAAGAAGCTCTACTACAAGAGCGCTCGGTGTGGGAGCCTCTACACCTAATAGAGCTTCTCTCACTGACCGCGTCTCGTACAAAGCTTCTTGTGTAATCTTTGTTTTCATACGAGGAGAAAAAAACGTGATTAGGATTACTAACCTGAGGTCTCTGCACGATTCATTAAATATAGAAATATAACACGACATAATCCTCTTTTACGAATATGGATTAAATAAAGAAGTCACATCTTACCGGTTTCAGTAAAATTCCTCTTACAATTAAAAAAAACGACACTACTACTTCAATTCTTCAAAACTGTGTTTTTACATACTTTCAATACGCGTATAAATGAAATCATTAAAAAATATTTTAGTTGCTGGCGAGCCAATCGTTGAATTTGCATAATTTTCTCTTTTTTTTACGTTTTCTGTGTCGCCCGTTAAAAAAAGGTGTATACTATTCCCGGTTGAGAAAAAATAGTTACCATACGTCGTGACAAATGCCCATATATACCGGTATACATACTTGATTATTAAATCTATATTCTTTGTTTTCGCAAACTAGAAGAATTTAATAGTAAACTATACATAGTTCGCATGTGGTTATATTAATCATTAATTTTTGTAGATGCTAATTGGACTTTATATTATTTTACCGATAATTGGAGACCAGATATTCTAAATGCTTAAAGGAATATTTTCAGGAGAGAGTTGAACGAAATGAATTTTACGTCAATTGTTTCGAAATTTGTAGACAAATTCAATGATACATTTTAAATTTGCAACTTGTAAATTTGCATTTGCAGATTTTCCCAGGTTACTCAGCACGTCACGACCAACAATAATAAAAATTGCGTTTGACACCTTTATTCTTTTAACACTGACGGTCTACAATCATGTTAATAACTTTTAATTTACGTGTACAGTTAAAAATAAATTTTTGGAATGATTAACATGATTTTTGTGAATAATATTCTAAAGTCACTTTTAATAAAATTTGTATGAACAATATTGGTTGGTTTTTTTATGCGTCAATTTAATTAAAAATTCATTCTGATATAAATTCTCTAAACAAACTCTAGTTCTTGTGTATATTATATGAGTACACACAAAAATACTGCGTATCTGCGTATTGAAGGCCATCTATAAAGCATAGCGTAAAGAGTACATGTGTTGACAAAGGGAGTAAAAACTTTCTTATGTAGTTTAATAAAAGCAAGGCTGAACTCGTATCAAATAGGTAAAAATATTTATGTGGCAATTTCAGCAACTGTTACTGTAAAATACTCGAAACACAAAAGTAATATTTTTCAATCCAGGAATGGTAAAAATCCCTGTGCTCTGCAAAACAAAAATATATATTTACTGCGTCATACAAACTGTCAACAAATACATGGTCATATGAATTAAATTGCTTAACACGCAAGTTACTCACTACTGGAAGATCTTGTGTTATATATTTCATGCTTCTTACTATTCTTCTACATCAGTTCGCCAAATCGTTTACCTGAAAAAGAAAGAACAAATCAGTTATTTACATTCGTAAATACGTGATTGTTAGAGACGTAAGATGCGTAATTGTTTGATTAACTGTTGCTAATAAATGTCTTTACAATTTGAAGAGAATAATAATTCAGATTTACATCAAATAGTTTAATTTCGGGGTACATAATTTCTTAAATTTGAAGTGCTTATTTGTATTGTCTTACACTGAATCACAATCGTATTGTATGTATAAACTTTCAATAAATTTGAATTGATTTAGTCGGTGTGATATATTAATAATACTTTTATTGCAAAACAAGTTAGAGGGAAATCAGAATTTTAAAGAACATTTAACCAGTTGGTTCCAATATAAAGTAGGAATTTTTAAAATTCTTAATATAGAAAATGTAAAATTCTGCAAAACTTTGTGAACAAAATATATGGGATATTTATTGCTACTTGTAATGGCAAGAATTCATTCATGATATTTCGTGGAGGTTTATCGTGTAATACATTATGACTAGCTACGTGTATACTAACAGTGAAAGTATAATATGTGAAAGCATGTATAAGACTAGCTATGTGAATTGCGTGACTAGCTACGTGCAAGTATTACGTCTACATCGCAATATAAAGAACATAGCCTCCCACAAGATCATCATAATCATTCATCCTCAGCCAATTATGAGTCTGTTATGAGAACCCCTATAGTGTGTATCTCCTGGCCATTGCCCTCTGTTCCATGTGAACCGTTCTCATGTCGACTATTTGCTTCCCACTGAGATCGTAATGCTTCTTGTGTTTACTCTAACGACTTCGTCGAAGTTTCTCGATTACGAATCTTCTTAACGAGGCACGTAACAGCTCATTCAATCCGCCTTCTAAGGAGAATTAATGTGGACTTGAATGATTTTGGCGGGAAAAAGTTGGACGTCTCCAAGTGGTTGAGCAAACGAGTCGACGGGAGCCTCATAGTCTGAGTGGATGGAGCGCTGCTGACGCCATAGCGGCGACGAAGTGAAACTTCTACACGGAAGGAAGAAGAGACGCAGAACTACACAATTCCAACTTCCTGGCGAATTAGCTTTGGAGCTGTGGGAAAATAAAGGAGTGCAGCTCAGTCAAAGGAAAATCAACACCAGGGAAGAAACAAAACGATGGCACGTGAAGTCATACGCTGCAAAGCATTGCAGCGAACTTGGATCTCTCTTTAGCAATATGAAAACAAACGTCTCTACACGTTCATACACTAGAAGAGCCTTTCAGAAGACATTGAATGCGAAGAGAATCAAACACTGCAACTTTAATAGGAAGTTGCTTGTTTTCTCATGAAAATCAGGAAAGTCTAAACTAGCTGAACCTGGACGAATTATTAACAAAAACAATTAAAGAAGGAAAGATATTTCGAGATTATGTATCAACTTCTAATACAATGCTTCACAAAAACCACTGGCCACAGTTAATCAACTCGCAACATGTTCTGCGAAAACATCCAAGAAATGTATTTCAGAGAACAACAACTTGTTCCAAAATAATGTCCCATAATCCCCAGTATTTTTACAAATTACAGTTATCCACAAAAAACAGTTAAAATATAGGTTACTTGTTTATTTATATTTCGTATTTTGTCTTACAATGCTATCAATGCAGTCAGCGCTTCTCGTAAGACAACGAGATTTTTTAAAATAAATTTTATTTTGAAGGAAGAAATCGCACATAAATAAAATGTGTGATCTATAGTCCAAATAATTAACTTTATAATCATATCTTGAAGATTACAAGTATAATGGTAATGAAAGGAATTTTTACGTAGAGTTACATTGAATAAAGTATTTAGTGATAATTTACCTTCAAGGCAAATAAGTAAACAGGTATCGGTTAATATTCCATCAGTTTTGCATCCTCTTTGCAAAACTGATTAAAGTTTCTGCATTGTGCAATAAATCTTTAAGATAGTCTGTTGTCTTAAATGGAATTCGAGCATCCTGGAATGCTATCTCTTGCTGACGTTCACGAAACCAAGAAAAAGAATTCAAGTTGTCAATAATAATAGACTCATTAGAACTAAAAGAATATCTGCTTTTCAGATGCTTTTAATAGAGCAACATTGGCATGTATATGCATAATGAGTAGGCAATAAATTAGTAATATCGAATGCCTATGACATGGAAATTCTTAATAAATTACAAAATTAATAGATTTTAAAAATTGTATTTGAAGAGTTATGTTTCGATTTAAGGTAGTTTTTTAAGCGTGTATTATCGGACAAATGTATTGATGAAATTTAAAGGAAGAAGGTACTGCGCATTCGTAATAAAATGAGATTGAAAAGAAAATCCGGTGCCAGAAATAAGATATTTAAAGCCGAAGTGAATTTGTGATTTTTAGTTCGATTTCCGTTTTGTGTTTGGTGCAAGGGATCTGTTTGTATCGAAGTGAAGATCATGTGTTGGGAAGAACGAGGACACTGTCGCACCGGGGCAACGGAGGCCGCAGTGCGGCATCTCTCCTAAACATCGGCAGAGGGGAAGAACGGGGGTGGTACCCGAGGGAGCCCGAGAGAGGGGTGAGACGTAGTCTCCGGGAGTGAAACGCCGAATGCCCACTTTCCCTCGCTCCTAAATAATGAGCACCGCAAGACGTTTTAAATAATTCTCCGGAGCGCGGCAAGGCACGCGGGGCAGATGGTGCGGCACCAGTAGCAGCGGCCGGCAGAGTAAACCTCCGGATTTACCGGCGCGGGCGGGTAGGGAGTCGCTGAAATTTTGATGGTGGGAGATGAGGGGGAGGGAGGGAGGGGAAGTGACGGGAATGAAGGGAGCTGACCGCGCATGCCAAGCGGCGACCACCCTGCTGCCGGGGCGTGTAGAGCCCTTCCTGAGGACCGAGGCTCGGCTGTCGGTGGACGGGAGACCATGTCGAAAGGCGGACAAGGTTTTGGGTGCAAATCGCTAAACGCGGAATCCATCTGCATGCTGGTTCATTGCCGTTGAATAATGAGGGGTGGTTTTACTAGAGTGGAATGTCAGTGGTGGCCCGACTAATGAGTTGGGGGCGTACAAGTCAAATCAGGTGACATGCAATGAGGCAAAGAGTCGCTCGTTGCGGGTTTACTTCCTCTTCTGGCTGTGGTTACGAAACTAATTACTTATCAAGGCGATTACCACACAAACGTGAGTCCTATGTAAATGGAATACCCACAGGTGAACAAGTCCCTTTGATTGCGGAGTGATCTGTAATCTTTAAGTGGAGTTCAAAGTCATTAATGGATGGACATATAAATCGATGAATTTTCACGATCGCAAACCATAATCATGGAGTTCGTGTACTGACAATCCTCATTTTCGAAACAGATCAGTATTAAGAAAATTGAGGTGTCGTTTTCCTTCTTTGCTGATGTATTCTTCTTCATTCAGAAGAGAAGCATAAAATCGAATTACGTACATCAAAAACTAACATTTTTCTTGATTAGACAAATAGGATTTAGACATTCATTTTATTAAACAATTTTAAATCAGTTATATTTACTTCAAATATTACATTTTCTGGGTATTTAATGAAATTAATGTTTTAAATATTGATTGACGTTCTCATTTCGTCCCACAATTGAGGTTAATGATTGTACCGGAAAAATTGATGTAATTACGGCTTATTAGTATTATTAATTGCAGTGACAAACATAGTCAAATCATTATAAATTTACAACCGATAAAAATCTAGTGAAAAAAGAGCACGCATAATATCTTGTTAATGCCAGTATACATTAAGCATCATATTTTCCCCCGGTGTTTGTCTTTTCAAAACTTACGTATACTTGGTGTAGATGAAACTGTAAGCTGAACACATTGCACGGGTAGAACACCCGACGGTGCCCATCGTTTCACGGGTACTTATAATAGGTAAACTTTTCGCTCTAATTTAGTGTAACAAAAATACAAGGTTTGTCTATAATATTCCTGATCGTGATTCATTAATAATTCGTAAAAATAAAAAAAATAATTTACTACTACAATAGCGCGAACGACAAAAAACTGAAATAATTTCTACCCCTTTGCATCAATTAAAAACGAAATCTTTCAAAACCCTTAAATCTGCTGCAAGATATTTAATGTATCAATGTTTATATAAAAACATGATGACATTTAAATAAGTTCACAAAATAAGTATTGTAAAATAGCTAATGTTCAAAAAATCCCTTTTTCACAATATTTCACGTTCAGAAAATAAGAATTTCGAAAATTCTCTCCTTGACAACTGAAAGAAAACAAAAGAAACGTCTCATCCAAATGTCATGAGCCCATGTCAGTCACGGCAACACCTATTATATAGGGAGGTTAGACGATCGTAACCGGTTTTAATGTTATGATATCGTATGACTTTTCGGTGCCGGTTATAACACTATATGACTCTTCTTTATAATTTAGTGTACATTATTTATTACATACAAGAACCGTGATGATATTTCAATTTATTCGTGAAATAAAGCGAAAATTAAAAAAAAAATTCATTCCAATTCACACCTTTAAAATGGAACTTTCCAAAATTCCTTTCTTAGTGAGCTTCTATAATACAATCTTAACATTTCTTGAAAAATTCAAATTTCTATGTAACAGTTTTTGCTCAGCGTTGATAAATGAGTGCAAGAGTTAATCAGTGAATCTGTCAGTCACTCCTTCTGGACAACACTATTGGTGGATTAATTTTCTCGAATTTCCGTGATATATTTAATTCTCGAGAGATACAAAAATCAATCTTAAATTAAAAGAGAAATTATCAATACGAGGTCAATCTGCTTTGTCATACCATCAATTCGATGGTTGAAACGAGTATTTAAAAAGGTACTAAAATATCTTTGGTTTGTTGCAATCACTTTGAATGAAAAGAGGTTTTGTTTCGCTGGGTTATTTCTCGTCTTCACCTCTAGTAAGTTAGGAATCGGTCAACAGACTTTAATGATATAGATTCAGATTTTAGAATAACCAGGGATATGTTGCAGTCTGGAATTTTAAAATTTTCAAACAAAATTCAATTTAATTAGTTGGCACAACCGAAGGACATCATTTTAAAATTTCTCTCTCAAATGAAAGTAACACAAAATTTAAAAAGTACCAAAAATGTATATAATATTGAATGTTGGTTGTGATGGTAATAATAATAATAATAATAAATTTATTGTCAAAAAACAGTACAAACTGCGTATGACCACGTGGAGGACAATAAACTAATTTACTCTCACTTGCTGGAGGCTGCGTAAATAGTCTGTTTCTGCACTCAGTTTTTGTTTTTCAATTATGTTTTTCATTTGTTTCGATACTTCATACTAATTTGAAGTTTTTTCACAGACGTGCAAAGCTATATATTTGAGCAAAAACACATTGTCAAAGAATACAAGAGGAATGCATTATTTTTAGAAACACTTTTGTAGTACGAGTAGTTTCTTTGTTATCAGATATCTAGTTCCCCCATTAAACTGATTAAATTTTTGCTCAAAATACAGAACGTAACAATTGCACAATAATTAGATGGTGGAAAAAAAGAGAAAAAAATGAGGGATAAAAGTATACTGTGATGTGAAAGGTTCATTTCGAAATTTCATTGGTAGCGCGTTCGTGCTATTCACCTCCCTTTTGTTCACTTGATTCAATGCTTTGTAAACAACTCTGGCACCCATTCATAAATGGTGACACGACTTATGTGTCGTTTGAGATAGCACGTAGGGAATGAACCATAGATGACGTTACAATGGTAAAATGAGAACAATTTATCTACCACAATTTCCGAGTTGAGTCCTCAACATTTGATCTAACGCATTTAAAAGCACCATCAAGCACATCATAATTCACGGAGTTGCGTCAGCAGTGGAATCAATGCGTAGGAGATTGAAGAGGAGCGGGTGGAAGTTGTTCCTCGTTTTTTTATTGTTGCTCTCTTTTATGGCGCAGCCTTCATTTGTGTTGATGACACTGCGTATGGCAACGAGAGACGAGGCTGGAGAGAGGACAGAATGAGGATAGGAGAGAATGCATTCGCTTGGGGGCTTGCAGAAATGCACAACTAGGCACATTGTATTAGCATCGTGTTGTACTCAGGAAGTATCAGCAGAGGTAATGAATGTTAATTTGCCCGAGGCCTCAATTTGAAGTATATTTTTCAATATTAGAATATATTTCGGAAAAATATATTATTTTAGTCCATTCATTTTTTTGAAAATATGAAAACTTTAATTATATATCATGTCTCATAGAGCCACGCGAATACTATTTAAAAATACAAAAACAGAATATTGTTTATTTGAGAATGAAACAAGTGGTGCAACACTCATTTATAGATATTTACTTTTAACTACGTAATATTAATGTTCTAGTTCTAGAAAACTTTAATCGAAATAAATCTAAATGCAATAGTAATAAAGCTGCGGACCTAATGATTTATATACGAAAATACTCACATTTTACAAAGGTCTATTAAAATTATTTAATTAAGTGCAATTTTTATGTAATATATCTAGATTCACATTATATCATAATTTTATATCATTGATTTGTAAATATACAAAGCAGATAAGTTTGAAAATGAAAATTATATTACTAAATACAAAAAGAGTTACCGTTATCATTTAATGTAATTAGTGTTTTATATGTTGGCAGTAACATCATTTGGTTACTTCCTAAGTAAATTTTTACTTGGCCAATCCACCTTCAAATATCACTACTTTTTCCGGTTGATCTAGTTGCACCTCGGACTTGGCCTTTTTTTACTGGAATATTTTATTAGGAAATTCATATTTTTTGAAGGTATCACAATGTATTAGTTGCAATCCATAGCTATTTTTGTTTCAATTTTATAACCCAGTTCCATACTAAATTACTCCCTTTACCCGATTTTAAGGATAATAAAGTATTTTCCCCCTTTTTCACAAATATATACGTATGTATGTATTAGGATGCCAAACGACAGCTTCCCAGAGTTTCTGTAACTAGTTGAGGACTGTGATGAGTCAGTCAGGTATGAATTATCAAGACGGGACTCCATTTAATATAGAAAATGTGGAAAATAAGAACTTGTATTTATATATTTAGTTCAACGTAAAGAGATCTCGCGATAATGCAAAATTCAGCTCACTGTCTGTTCCTAGTGTCAACTTACGATGGGGCACGAAATGTTAGCTGAAAATAGTGCAAGCAATGGAGTCACCTCGAACTTCGCGTACTCACAGTCTTGCGCCCAGATTATCCACATGCTTCGTGGGTCAAGGTCATCCACGTGCTCTTGCAAAAGTTGGCCCAGTTAGCATGCGACAGCCAAAAAAGGCCGCGAGCTCATAAGCGTTCTCATGACAAGACAGTGGCTCTACCTCTGTGTCACGCACATTATTGTCTCACCTGCATATTATTTACGTGCCAATATACAGAGTGGACAAAATAAAACTGGTCTGGAAAAGAATAGTAAACCTGATACGGAATTTACACTTGTTAAAGAACAGGAAAACCGTTTTACAGAGAATGCTGGAAACAGTCACTGGTGACAACACATACCGCCCTGAAAACATTGTCACGAGTGCCTGAAGTGTACGGTGAGGAGAGAAGCCAATACAGGCAGCAATATCTCCTACCCACCTTGATCGCCTGATTTCTGTCCCTGTGGATTTTGTATGTGGGGCTAATTGAAAGGACAGGTTACTCAAATAATTCTCAGACATTGGAAGAGTTACAGTAGAACATTGAAAATGCTATTGCTTCAAACGCGTGTCTCGCAATTTGATACAACGAGCACTGCGCTGCGTCGAAGAAGATGGTGGCCAGATGTACGCGCGGGGCTGAATATCATGTATGTAATCTTACCTTCATTCGAGATACTCTGGCAGAACTCTAAACGGTTCTCTGGCAGATCTTGCCATACAGTGTAAGGAGCCGCGCGACATACTTGACCAAGAATGTGAAATGATTTTGAGAACGAATGACATAATATTTCATAGTTAAAACATGCATATCCTTAAAATTGAATTGAGAGTAATGATACAAGGTCCAGAAGTTGTATTTATCCTTCATTGTGAGTGCAGTATTACACCAAGTTTAATATTTCAAGCATGTCAATAAACAAAACTTGGCATGAAATTCGGAAGTTGAATTACATAAATAAATGACACAAGAGAACATGTCTTGATGATACTAAAACTACTTAAATACTAAAATAAAGCAACTGATATGAATCTTAAAGACTTTGAATATAATAAGCAATACAGAATGTTTGATGATTAGTTAACACAATGTGTTGATTGAGCGTAATGAGCTGCGTCATATAGCATTAAATTGCATTGTAGTTCCAAAGACCAGACCACAAAATGTAAATGTATAGTCGAAATGATTTTACTGTATTTTAAAACGCTCACAAATGGAAGCCAAAAGTTCAAACTAATGAATGTTTCCTGATACATTTTCTAAGAGAATGTTACACAACGTATCATCTTTAACCTTTAAAGAAACGAATGCTGTACATTAGCATAATTTTGAAAATGTCTCAAATGTGTATTCAAATATATATTGTATTACATATGTTTGTGCAACTGAAAGTTCTCAAATGCATTCAAATGCAACGTTGTGGTTCTAATGATAGACCACGAGGGTAAATTGTTACATGGGCACGTCATACACGATCTGCTATTAAATTACTTAGAATCTAAACACTGAATTGAAATCAACAAGATACTTCGATAGCAAGTTCAATGTTATTCGATTTATCTCATTTATGTTGAATTGAATACGTTAATGGCTAGCCCAGTACATCACCACAATTGAGGATAATTATAATGAATAAACGTGAATATGAAACAATCATTGAAATTTTTAAAAGATACATTCGAATAATGTATTCGATTAATTTAATGTGTGACTCTCAAGAATAGATTTTCATGAAAATAATACACGTTTTTAGAAATTAAAGACCATATGTTGAACTCATTCTTTAGTTATTGCAAGCACCACACTTGAAAAACATAAATGAAAGTTTCACATATACACGATCGTATATTAAAATATATTGTGTGAATATCATTCAAGTAAGTGAATTCATTATTGTCTCAAAAAGTACCCGTTTTTAACACCACGTCAGTGGAATCTGGAGGTACTCTTCAGATTAATGAAGCGTTTGAACGTTTATTTTAATGAGTGGTTGAAATGATAGGTCTATAAGCAAATTAAAGGTACAACAATACAAGGATAACGCAATTGCAGTGACTAAGAACAACACGTGAATTACTTAGACCCAAATTTCATATGATATATTACATACATAATTGTAGAAAGAGCTCTTTAAAACTAAATATTACTTAACAGAACAAAGCCCTTGGTCGATGTAAAAAAGATGCAGAAGATGCTCACAAACGCCATGCAATCCATCCAAGATGGCGAGTTTCTTGAATACATCAGTTGAACATGGTAATTTGAACAGCGCCAATGTGAAGTAAAAAACAGCAGAATCATAGTTTAAATTGACGAGAAACTTATACGTCGAGGGCGGAAGCAACATTACTCGCAAATACAATCTTTACCTTTCATTGTTTACAAGTTCAGAAGAGTCGCACAAATATACAAAATATTAACGAGTAAAAAAGGAGATGAGATTAGTGTGTGTGATGGTCATGTGAAAATTTTCTGCATCCGGGCGATAATCGCCGCTGTTGCATTCGCAAAACAACACGAATGGACGAAGGAGAGACGCCATAACCTCACATGACGACGAGGAACGGATCTGGAGACGTCGAATGTAAACTGAAGACTACTGTTAACGACTGAGGCAAGAATCAGCTCACTTCGATGTTACGCTTGATTATTCCCGGGACGGCCAATGGAGCCTCATAAAACCTAGCTCGAATTGTTTGAATCATAAATGAGACTCAACTCGGCGTGAAATCCAGCGTCTTCAGTAGAGTGCAGTCATCCCGTTTATTAACAAGGGTGTATTCCGTGTCAGTCTTATAAATATTTTCCGGGATTTTTTATTTTGCCTACCTTGTACTAAGAAATTTTCCCGAACTGGCGGAATCTGTATGAATAATTCACTCACACAACAACTATGAAAATTATTGAGAGTAGATTGCTATGTTATGAAAAAATGATTTAACAGCAATGATGAATCTTTAAATATATAGGTAAATGTAAAAACAAAAGGTGATAACACATAAACGAAGAATGAGACGTAAATATCACAACTCACCGATTTTCTAAGAACTTATAATTGCAGAATCAAGAGAAACGCTTATCTTTCACGTATTCTTGTCTGTTGAATACTTTCTATAACCCCAGGAAAAGCTAAGTTCAGGCAACCAAGTCAGTCCTCTTGCTGCTCAAGGTTAGAGATCACGGAAATAACTCGCGCTGTGTGTACACTGAAAGTATGGACAGCGGACCATCAGCCTAAACTTAGGCCGCCAAGTGACTTCTAACCTTAGGTTTGACTGTGCTGCCTTACCTTAGCTTTGTCTGAGGGACAGTACTAGGATAGAGATAGGTGAAGAGCGCTAAATATGCGATAAGGAAGAAAAAGAAGTGAGTGTCAGTCATCAGTCTTTGCTTCATTAGAATTTGCAATGAAATATAAAGAAATGGATCACATACACAGAAACAACCAGCACACACTTATAACTTTTTACTTCACGGTCAGAAGAATTCATCTTTTACACAAAGTTTCTAATTTTATATGAACGTGAATAAAATGGTTTACGCATCAACAATATACAGTAATGATTTTTTATTTATTTTGGTTATATTTAATTATATGTGTAATTATGTTTAATGATACCGCTTTATTGTAGGTATAATAAAAGTAGAGAAGGTTTGTATTATCTCTGATTCAGCGCAACGTGATAAAATGTTCCTACTGGTTATATGTTAGCTTAAATTACGCTAATTAAAATCACACAAACCATTCTAATTTGAAATTAATAATATTAAAATACACAGAAATTTCATGAGAAATAAATTTTATAATTGTAGTTAAACAGCAAACATACAGAACATGTTTTGTGTTATGAGTAACAACTGAACTGTATTTTAGCAACTAAAAAAAAGAAAGGAAGAAAGAAAAAGATACTTTGACTTCATACTCTTTAACATCTCTCTCGTTCAGGTAGGGTCCTTACAAAGTGTTTCACAATTGGAATGTTATTCAAAACGCACATCAAAGCTTTGAAACTGCTATTTTTGGGATAAGCTATTATTAGACTGACACCTCAAATGAATCACTCTGCTCACGTCATCTGTAATAAAACTTGCTACTAGACCATTAGGCTGTAATGCAACCTCCAAATATGTTGATAGTATTATCAAAGAAAACACCAAATATATAATTTTCACATTTCGATGTATAAAATTATAGCATTGCCTATGAAGGATTTTTTGGGAAATGATTAAAAATTATACGTGTTATCAGCCATAGAGATCATAAAGGAATGGTTTTCTTACATTTAGGCCAGAAAATAACAATACATATATTTACATTATACTGATGTGGAGTGATGGTATGTTGTAAGGGGTTACTTTAGCCCTGACGATGACCTCAATTCTGGTCGAAACGTCGGCACAATGTAAATATATGGGTTGTTATTTTCTGGCCTAAATGTAAGAAAATCATTCCTTTAAAATTATATTCGAAAATATTGATGCCATAATATTTTTGGTATTATTTTGTATTTTAGAATCATATCATATAAAATTGTTTATACTTTATATTATGGAAATATATTTACCACTGAGAAAAACTTGTTAGATTAATAAATTTGATTCAAATTTTAATAGTCGTGATGGATTCTACTAAAGTGTCCCCAACCAGTTGTTTATTATTTTTTTATTTAGCTCGACGTATTTTAATTCTTTATAGTTGTTTTAGTTAGAAGTATGAAAGAAATTTTATTCACGGAAAGTACTCGAGAGTTCTTTTCACGAAACGGTATTTCGATTGTGACGTCGAAAGACGGATTAAAGTTATTGGCCTATAACTGTCGAAAGAGTTTGGAATTTCGCCAAGTGTTGGCATTGTTTTAGTAATGAATGTTTCAATTGTATACAAAAACCTCCATTAAATCATTGTATTGAGTTGCATATCACAAAACCCTCCATTTTTGTCATCGTTCTTTACACAATACGACTGTTGAAACTAATGTGTCAATTTAAATCATAGTTACGCATCCGATGATCATTCTGACAGATTTAATGTGATCGATCATTGGATTTTTTTAATTATTTTCTTAAAGGATGTCTTAATTTTATATTTTATTTTCAACTGAAATTTTAATTCTCTTACATGGACTTCCTTCGTGCAAAAATAAATCAATTTTTTTTAGTTTTACCAAAATTTTAAACTTTTAATTGATTGCCATTTTAGTATCGTAGGAAGATTAAAAGTAATTTTTGCTATCGTTCATCGGAAGACAGTGTTATATTAGTGCTAAATAATACTAAAAGGATGTTTTCTATGTTTCGTTCTATGAACATTGTGGCAATATTCTTGTACAATTTTATTTTAGTAGTACATTTGGTTAGGAGGATAAAAAATTATATATTTATCTTAGTATACTGAAAATAAAATATTTCATGACATTTTACTGATCGTGTAAGAAGTTTGAAAACATCATTGTCCCAATTTATTTTTACCTAAACTGAAATTATATTAACAACATGAAACATTTATTTTCAATCAGTTATTTAATGAGGAAATATTCATGCTTTCTTTTAAAAAAGTTATATTACAATTTAGATATCCAAGTTTTGAACTCTTTTTTCCTTCTTGAACTGACACTTCAATGCAACTAATGAATTGAATAATTTTCTTTAAAAAAATACTGACTGAAAATGGCTCATTGTTACCATCAATAAAAATTGTGAATTTAATTTCTTTTTTAAATATTGTTTTAACAATGATATAGTATAATTAGACAATCTTGTACACGTTAAATAATTGTCACAACTTCAATTTAGTGAAATAGGTCAATATTTCTTACTTTAAACGCACTGTTTACAATAAACAATATACTGATAATAAAAATGTATGTATTATTTAAATTATTTGCAATGCGAAATAATATTATGTATGCAAGAATATAACTACCTGGGAAAGGACATTTGCACAAAGCCTCCAGAATTATTAAAGAAGCTATTTCGCAAAGTAGTTTCGAGAAAATATTAGAGGAATTAATATCCGTGAAGAGCCAAGACATGAACAGATGATTGGGGTATGATTCTTGTTATACGTTAGGTTGACTAACCAGAAGGTATTGTGCGTGGATTGTACGCTCGCGTAGAACGGAGTGACTCTCAAAGGTAATAATACCCGGAGAAAGAGCAAATAAAGGCACAGTGATTATTTCCTTCCGTAATGCAGAGAAACTAAGCGCATGGAACGCTGGTCGAGAGGGGATTCATGCTAGGGGAGGTCCAAGAGAGTGGTGGGTCGTAGTGGGCCGTAGCGAAACGCCAGGGATGATCCAGTGAGTGTACAGAGGGTCGGGGGTTTATGAACGTTGGTAGTAGTAAACTCCCCCACCACCCCCACCAATCTTCGCATACGTTCCCACCCATCCCGACAGTCTAGAGGGTTTGGGCCAACACGATCACCCAACAATCGCGCTCCCTTCCTCCCTTAGTTTCGGCGCCTGTGACGACAGCCAAAGGAGGATGAATAGTGTACGCGGCTGCGCACTTTACCCAAAGTTAGCCCAATTGCTGAAGTGAAGGGTGCTTTAGAGAAGGGAATATATTATTCGGTGATACCAGAGCGCCGCCATTTTGCCACTGGGCCGTCTCTGCTTCTCTGAGAGGACTTTCACCACACAAGTAATTGCATTGTTCCCTATCTTTAGGTATCAGTACTCTTAAGGCAGTAAGAGCCACATGGTGACTATTTTGGAATGCCCTTCATTTATAAATGAAATATTATCCATCAACTAATCTAATAAAATTAGGAAATAGCGTGGATAATATTTGAATAAATCCATCTTGAAATTGTACGTGCTCTTATGGATAGTATCTGACGGATCGATTTTTAAATAAATTTTCATGTAGTTTCTAATGGAATAATTAAACTATCGAACGTGTCACATATTTAAGTTAGGAAAGATTGGAATACAATTCACCTTGCCTCTTTGTATAGTTAACAAAGTTATTCAATGAAGATTGTCGATAAACTAGAGAATCCAGTCATTTTCCAAATACATCGTTTCAATATGCGGCCATATCTATACGTCGCCGATAAAAGAATAGTCCTTGGTTGACAGTACGAAGACTAAATTATTTACCATTTATATCTTATTATTATTTATTTAGAGGTAGAGTGACGATATTGGAAACATTTTAAACAATAATTAACCGTTTATTAAATTACCTTGACTGAGTAGTGTATTTAACACTTTTTCTTTTTGAAGCAACAAAATACAATTTCTTACAAAAAACACATTATACCAAAAAAAAAAGGAAAAAAAGAAAAAGTGAATATGCACGTTCGTGCGCCCAAATTAACATTTACGATTTATTAATTTTTACTCAATTCAATAGATGATGGTCGGAAAATGGAGATTTCCGTGAACCAATACTAATCCAAATGTACATAAATACACGAGTAAATTATAAATTTAACAAATCCTCACAGAACACAATCAAATAGACGTCCAAAATAATTAACAATTTTATTACAATACACATATCTAAAATTCCTTACAAGAGAAGTCACAATTTCTAATAAATACTTTCTCAATTACAATTCATAATACGTTTAGCCAGACCTACAAGTCTCTCAAAATTCACTACAATCTTAACTATTGCTCTACTGACTTCTTCTAGAATTTTAAATCATAAGAAAATCTACTGAAGCAAATACATTTCAATACAATTTTTTATTCTCCTGATAACTCTGTGCTCAGTCCAATTAAGTTTTATTTAATTTAATCAAAGTTTTTTTAAAGTACCGCTAGGGAAAGTTATTTAAATGGCTGCTTTATTTGATTTTTTAACCCTCAAAGACAATCATGTGAGCATGACACACCCACATATGATGTGATATTACGTTGCCCTCTCTTTCGTTTACCTTTCTGAGTTCCATATATTTCTACTTACAGTTCAGGTTCGCAGGCGCTTCGAAATACGCTGATTAGGGTCGTAATCGATTGGGTTCAAAAATACGTATATCGCGCGCACATGCTACAGACGCTGCCTGGTTCCGGCAACCTTTCCTTGAGGATCGCTTTGTAGTCGACTTCGACAGACCGGAACCCGCGATGATGATTTACGCCGGCAAAAATCCTCCAATAACCAGTCGACGTGTTGTTTCATAGAGCACATTTAGAGACATAATCTCGAACAACCTTCCTAATGTGCTACGATCTAACTCCTTGCGTCCTAGGATCTCACCGAGTGTCGACTGCTAAGATCTGACTGCTACCACTGCTTACTGTACACTCTCCTCCGTTTTACTTCCGACTCCCACTCTTGCTTTTCCAGACTCGCGATCTTTCGTCAGTAGACTCGCTCTCAGCCATGTGCGATTCGTCATGACTAATGAATACATTAAATTAAATATATCAATGAATGAAATAAATATGTTCTATATCTAAAGTTGGCCCAAATCATAACGGTATAATTATTGATTCTCAGTTTTTAATGTGATGGTGAGTATATTTTATATAAACAGAATAGATAACATTATTGAAAATTTCATAAATACTCATGTGCTTGACTATTTCCTGGTTCACTTATAATATCTTAAATAGATCCGCGTTTAATAAGCTTGTCTTCTCTCTCAATCATTAACAGGCTTTCATGACTTGTCTGAAACAAAATTTTTATTATCACTCTTTTCATTTTAATATCATCCGTTGTAGGCGATCTCCCACTGCTCGATAACTCAAAAGCTCGGCTACGGGGAGGAGAATGGTAATACAATATTCGCGGCGAAGGATGGAACTCGACGTACGAGGGCTGAATAATCACAATGACTCTCCGGGAATAGTAATTTCCTGCGCAGTGAATGTGCATATTGCTTGCACAGGTTCCACGTGTAATGAGGGTGCAGGTAGGAAAGGAAGAACCATCCTCGTCAGGCAATCGAGCGGGCGTTGACACACTGGCAAGGATTCTTCCGCTGCGGTACGGGCTCACTACAAGAGAGCGTATTGACTCAATTTGACAATGGGCAAGGAATGGGCATATCTGTTTTCATATCACAAGTGGGTTGGATTCACTTTCAATATGGACTACGTATTGTCTCAGTATTGCTATGCTTATAATGTGCCTTCGATGCACGGTATGCACATTATTCTCTATGTAATAAGACTTTTTTTTTNTTCTTCCAAATCTTCCCAAGTGAGCTAATTTCCCTCAAAATCTTCCAACTAAAGATTAAAAAATATAAGTAAATTACATTAATTAATGAATAACAAGTTTGATAAGAATTACAAAATTTTATTTTTACCTGATAGCATTTCGCATTGATATTATAAGCTTCCGTGAAATTCAGTTTAATGCTAAAAGACTGGTAATGTTAAATATTCAACAACGCAAAAAATATATATGAAGTTTTCAATGCATATAACATTATAAAAGAAGAATATATTTATTATACATCAGATGAATCTTTATAAACAGATATACTTCTTGCCAGTTAGTTGGGAATTGGATTGAGTTATATGCTAATGTATGAACTATGAGTGTGTACTACCAAATAAATTATGAGAGATGAACAAATTATCTCATTTATTCAAACCCATTCTCGATGTATATCGCAAACATGAAATAAATACAAATTATTCTACTCACCAGTCATGGAAATAAAGGACTACGCATTGATATATTTATCAATTTCCGTCGATAAATCATTTAATCAACGTCACTGAAAAAAAAAATTTAAAAAGAAAATTAACTAATGTTTACGATAGTTTAGCGTTCCTAGCACAACGAAAATGCTGCCAGTATTCTGTCAAACTTTACACTGTATACCAGTTCATGATGTTCATTGTCATCGATATAATGTAAAAGAACGAAAAGGTTTACATAAGTGTTAGGGAAGTATTTCTACATCATTCAACGTGTTGAATAATTGTAATGAATATTACATTTTATAAATAATTTTAAGAACTGTAACCTATTTTGTTTTATAAAACATTAGAATATGGTGTTCTTTCTAAATCAGCAAACGTAATTCAACTAAATAAATGTATGTATCAGTTTTTGAGTTTTGATCTATAATTTTATTATTTACCTATAACAAGCCGTCTAGTATCTAGAATTGGTTATTTATTACAATAGTTTTTCTTATTAATAATAATTTGGTAGAAAATAAAAGGCGGAAAATATGAGAAATATTTCTAACAGAAACGTTTTGATGTAATAAGTTTAGAAACCTCATTAAAGGGATAATTATCTATGATCATGTCTGGAGCTAGGGAATCGCTGTGATGATTAAGATGAGACATGGTCTGTTTCTCTTAATTCTCGTACGTCTTACGCGATTTCTGCTTGATGTCCTTCCTCGAGACACGTAGAGGGTTCAGACAGCCACCGTCTTTGCTCAACTTGAGCTCCATGGGGAAAGCGAATGTTAGAGCTGGCCTTGTTGAAAGCTGCAGAGTCTCTCACGCTGCTATGCTGCTTTGAGCACGCCGCAGGCCAACGAGTTTAATCCTCACCCTCATGTCCTCCCTGCCTCTCATATTATTCCTCGTGCTCCTTTCCTTATCATCTCATTACTATCTTAATCACAGGTTCCTTGTATTAACACAGAACATACCGCTTCGTTACGATGCGGTAAATTGCAGGAAATATGTAATTTTTGCCAACCTTTCAGAAAAAAAATGTAATGAATCCTGCGTTAGGAATATACTTTCAAGATTTCTTCAGTGAAAGAAAAATGTTCATAATGTTCATATATGACGATATTAGCCATCAACGACATCATAAACTATTACTCGTGAGAGAATTGTTTCAATAATTATAATAAACTGATAGTTGTTCCCTAAATTTAAAAGATGAATAAAACGTGTATTCCTCAAATGTAGTGAGAACAGAATTTCGTGCCTTACTTTTAGGTACGCAGATTTCCATTCATTTCACGGTGAAGGTTTTAGCATTGTACGAAGTGATGCCGGAAAACAGTCACGAGAATCGTGAGATAATGGAATCATCACCTCTATTTAATACCTGATGTAACTTCATTAGCGCAGTTTAGGGGAGTTAAGAGGGAACTTGTGAATTCATCAATGCTCGTTACTTCATTAGCGCTACGCTGATGGACTGTAGGATGTACTTCTCTAGGAGGACACATTCAGGTAATACTACAATGGTGAAGAATGAAAGAATTTTTTTAGTAAATGTCATTTAAAATGTGCTTGTAATTTAAAAACTGACAAATGAGATGATAATTTTCATGTTTTCAAACTATAAATGACTTAAGAAAATGTTGAATTACTCTGTGAAATATATCATGTTCTAGACGTAGTTCGCAGAGGAACAGCATGAGATAATACGTTTAAGATATAAATTACCCACCAAACTGTAGAAAAATGTAATATATTGTAAAAAAAACCTTTAGAACATTGTATAAGGCAAAAAACTACCTTATATGTATATTCCACGGACAGATGATCAGTACAATAGAGTCGAAAGATCAGTACAATAGATCAGTACAATAAAATTAAATTTGGGATAGTTCAATTTCCTCATCGCGGGTGAACTCTGTCATTCAATACTGCAAATTATAACCGTTGTATACTTTTGTTTCAAGGAATTAATAAAAATCAATAAAACTATTTTCTTCCCATATATATTTTAAAATTAACTCTTTGTTGACCTGAATTCTAATTAACAAACTAATTTTGACGATTAATATCAATCCACCACCCAGGAAACCATAACTCACAATTTTGTGGTAAAACATTTTGGCGAAATAGAAAATCATTTTTATTTGAAAAACATTCACACGACATTCAATATTTTGTGGTCAACAATTTGGTTTCAATGAAAGTGATAGTTCTCATATTTTTTAAATAACAAAGGTGCGTCGAAAACACATTTTCGACTGTTTGACCTACAATAAAAATTCAACCAACGAAGATAACAGTTTTCCTTCATAGCAATCGATTCAAAATAGAATGCTAAATTTTGATATGTGTAACTCGTATGTGTGTCTCTTGAGTCACTTTCTAGTCGCGCAAAGTCGGATATCTATAATTGTAACGATGGAAGTAATTCACATAGAAGTGATGGACATGGTTCATAAAATATTTTAAAATCGCTTTGCCGAACAATCGACATGTAAGGTCGGCCGTACTCTATTAGAAAAATATGAGATGATATACCCGGAGAAATAAATGTGTAACCTTAACTAACTTGAAGAAATATTGGTGAACATTTGATTCCCGACACGGAAAATATTACGGAAAATATTTCATGAATCATGTAAAAATATTCATGTGAAAACTGTTTAATTTTAAGTATTCTAACATTTACAGCAGGGATTTACACATTAACATATTATCACACACTAATTGTTCAGAATATCCAATACAAGATAAAAATTACGTACTCACTCACCATGTATTCTTGGATATTTTTCATATGTTCGGCAGGGTAAGGCACTACTTACTACCATCTTCTCTGTACGATAAAACAAATTTGTTTTCAGCAGTAAACAAATCAGTATATCATAAAGGACTATTTAAAAGACTTGCTTTGCGACAATCGCTCACCTCTCCCATATCCCCATTGAAGTCTTCAGTCTATCACATTATGTCTGTACATTCCAGTTTCTATACAACAGAACGTAAAAATTATCTTGTAGGTACCATATTTTCCCATTGCATTCACGTATTTAATTACGAGAATTGTGTAGTTCACTGCATTTACATCGGTGTATTAATTAAATGATAAAATACACAATATTACGAGTCAATAAAAATAACTAAATTTCAAAAGAATACTAATCCTTTCTGGAACAGGATATTTTTTAGAATTCCAGTATCAGACCATTTATAAACAGTCAACGAGATGTATCGCATTCAAGAAAAGTCGACTTTGTAAAACAATTTCATGTTCTGAAAATTTTCCAAAATGCACAGATGGGATTATTTCTTTTATTTTTTTTGAAAAATTTCAAAAGTCTGTCNGAGTACCCGCAGCCTTGCTCGCGAGAATTCTGTAATACTTCCAACTTCATTATTTTTCATTGGTATCCGCTGAAAACGTTATCCATTAACTTAAGTAGTTTGCAGACGGCATTGGTAGGATAATTAACCATCTCAGAAACCCTTAAAACAATTTCCACCTGGCTGTTGACGTTGCATAAACAAAATAAGTTTATCATTAAAACTACGTTGTTTTGGACATAATGTATTCCAGTAAATTATATCAACATTTTAACAATTTCGCCAGTTACTTGATACGTATATTTCATTTCTCCTCAACAATGCTCAATAATTTCTCATTCATTCCACTCAGTGTATGGTGCATCTTCGTGGATGATAGAGTCGGAATCTATTGTTGGACAAGCACTTTTTGTTAAATTGTAGTATTTGTAAATAGGAAATGTAGCGTGCAATTGAAACTTATCAACATGGAGCGATAGAAGGCAGGTGTTGGGTGGTAGGCAGTTGTTAGTAGGTGGGCCGCTTAGTTGGGTTTACCAACAACTTGGTCCACGTGGTTAGTAGAAGTGGTTAGCAATAGTTGCTGATACTAGCAGGAGGTGGATACAGAAAGGAGGGTTCGCTTTTCAGTAGTCACAGCTGTATGAACTTGGATATGAATGTGAAAAGCTTCAAATTTTTCTGGTCCCACCAGGAATTGAAACCGGGATGACTTGGGAAAGAGAAAGAACGCTACCACCTGAACCACCAGAGGGGTAATAAGTATTTACATGTCGCAGACTGGCCATAAAACCAGAAACCACGTGGATGAAAGACCTTGCTGACGCAGATCACTGCTCTTGGTTCTGTTAAGGTGACAAGGGCGTAATGGATAACCGGGTGAATTAATATGCACACGTTGATATGAACGGAACTAATGATTGACTGCTTCTTACGTTGACAAAGAAATAAGCAACCGACAGATCCACTGAGCGAGTACTGGTGAGTACGGACGCTTTCTCTGTTAATAATGTGCTCACAACCTCTCCGACAGCACGACTCTGAGCTAAGTCACCAGCTGCTCTACTCTCAGAGTCGAATCTGGCCCCGCCGTTGGGCCTCGAAGTCGTAACCAAACTATCGGTCTAATGCGCTGACAACAGCTTGCTCTGTGATAC
>NNCF01127907.1:571893-587673 GCA_002313205.1 Laupala kohalensis
ACGTATTCTGGTTTCAAAAGATAATAGTAAATTCTTCTAAGTTTTTAAAAATTAAAATTTTCCACCTTCTCTTCTTTCCTTTCATCTAATAGTCGGTCAACCTAAGCCGAAGAGAGAAGAATTGGATATTTTCTACGTGGCTGAGGAAGGTTAGATGCCGAAACGGTTCCGTCAAATCTGTCTCTAGTATTCGGACCACTTCAATCGTCTTTGAAAGAGAAGAAAATAAGAATCGGTTTTGTTATCTTTAATTTTTTAAGAAAGAAATTTTAATTACTAAAGATTAATTATTGAAATTATTGAACAAAAATTATTGAACAAAATCAAAAGAAAGAAAACGAGACAAACAATCCTATGCAACAAAATAGAATTCTAAAAAACATCTGAATTTTCTTTATTATTCTGTATCATATGTGGGATTTCTAAACTATATGTGTAATATTTATGCAACTGGTTATGAAGGTTTTGGTGAATATTCAAAAAAATGCAATTCGTCGTAGGAAAAAAATAGGACCCTGCTTTCGTGGTATTTTACCATTCCGGTAAAGGATTGACATATCCTCAATAAATACTTATTTTCGAAATTTGAACAGAACCAAGATTTTGTTTTGAAACTATAGATTCAGTGCATGTTCATCAAAAATAGAAACATTACGAAATCACGATGAAAAAATACGTAAAAATTTGAAGAAGATAAAAATTAATATATTTTCTTCATCTCTTCTACATTAATAAACTCTTTTGAATGAAATACAATATTTTTAGAGATGAATAGATCTAATTATTACTTTTTAGCATATCCACACGTTGTCCATTGATAAACGCTATCTCATTTTTTCAAGTAAGTTAGGAGCATGTATAACAATATTAAAAGTAATTTTACATTTGTATTATCCGTGAAAGAAAAATATGTTTGGTTAACTGATATCCTCGTGGCATGTGTGGTACAGAGTGAAGGTAGGATTTGGAAGAACTTGAGGTAAAGCTTGTTGGGAGTAGTAGGGAGTGACTTTTAATTTTGAGTTAAGGACGCATCCGATGTTTTCCTCACCATCCACTTTCTCAATAAACTTGCTCAGACATCCCAAGTATTTCTCCAAGCCGTTTTCTCATTTCGTTTTTCCTTCCCAAGTCCCCTCAAAATCCACGTGAGATGATCCACTCGACACCTACCCCGTGAAGTTCCTCGTTTTCTCTCTTTTTACCTTTCTCCTCCCACTCCTCCTCATCCGATCCTGTCTTGTGAGGGAATCGATCAGCGCAGTGAGGAATATGCGAGAAAGGCTTCATCAAAAGTGATCAATAATGTGTTGTATTTGAATTAAGTATGTTCTTTATTCGACATGATTCAACGTTGTAGTCAGCGTCATTTTAAATATTTTTTGCAATTCTATAATACCATTCTATTCCGACGAAAGTTTGAAAATGGTCTATGAAATACTTAACGACAAAAATTGTTACTTTTACGACAAATGTGTGAAAAATGCTATTGTAAATATATCATACTTTGCTAAAGAGATTTTATTTTCATGTTAACACTGTTAAAGTATGTTAAGTATTATAACAATTTCTACTTTATTCTTTTTTGCACGAGACGTCTTAATGATACCATAGCATTTCGTAAATCCCATTCATAATCATTACCCTTCCAAATTAATTTAAACATCACATAATCAAGTTTATCAGATACCAAATTAATTGATTTTCTTTTCTTTAACACAAATGGAGTTTCTTCCAAGACCAAAATTAACATTGGTAGGAAAAAATTGACCACTGAGCTAGACAAGGTTACTTTTCAGATACATGCTGATTCGCATACATATTTTCCATGGTAGTGCGGGTCGGGCGTGAGCTCGAGTTCATTACGTGCAAATTTCCAGTCATTCAGTCACTTTTAATAGTTCCATCTCACTTACAAATTTAACACGTGTTACAACATCCAGATTTTTTAAATGAATTCCACCACAATGTCTTGATGGGCTTCACAACTTCGCTTGCAAATTTAGAGATGTTTGCATTCTTCTACTCTTCCTCCTCCTAAAGACATATACAGCAGCTGATAACATCCGTGCTCCGTTCATGACACACGGCCACTGACCGTGAGTTCATGGTTCCAAGTTCCATCTACTCACACGAATAAAAGGGCGCTATTAATTGAGATGCACGTCCTAGTCTCAACTACACATGCAAAACTATTGGAGTTCAACTCGTGGAATAATAATTCTTGGGGATCACGAATGTTTCCCGGGCCCCAATTCTAGAGCCGCTAGCCGGGTCGAACCTTCCTACCGACATCTCATAATATAAAGAAAACAGCTGATCATGTTGGTTAGTTGCTGGAAGGAGATTAAATACATTCGTAACAAAAAGAACCATTTATTAACATTCTGTAGAAGAAAACAAAGAAAATATTGCGTCTACAACCTACAAAATACAGTATGCTTCGAATATCTTTGCTCGAGGCGCTCCGGCAACGGCGTAACAGAGCAGAGACTCCTCGTGGTCGGCAGGCGACATGGTGCAGCAGCGTATAGCCGTACCAACTCATAACCTTGGGCTGCCGCGCGATATGACGGCGCTCAGCCCGTTCTCACGCCTAGCACGTCTTGTACCGTTCGCCACTCGTAATCATCTAAGATCACTACCACTGCTGTCGCTCTCTAGTAGTGACTGTTCTCGCGACAACTGCTATCACTCTCGCAGTCTGACTTGACTGATACTGCTTCGGAGACTGCTCTCCCTCTCGGAGAGTGCCGTACTTGTGCTAGTGGTTGCCCTGCTTCTTCTCTCTTGCTGCCCCTCCGCGCGCAGGTTGCCTCGACCAGTAGAGGAGACGACGACGTCGCTCCTATCTGATAGGGCACGCCGTTTCAGCTGATCGGGTACTCGGGAGCGTTCACGAAACTTTTCGGAGCACTGGGTTTTATTCACTAATATTTTACACATGGGGAGGTAATCATTACTCTCAGTATAAATCAATCTAACTTTACCATCATCTTCCAGAGGTTCGAGTTTCCTGCAGCACATTATTCACACAACGCGTCATCCCGGGACTATGTGGGAAACTACCACCTTCTTAAAAACTCTCCTTCCAACAAATTCGCTCCTTCCAATCTCTCACTGATATTTTCCTTTGCCGACCTCTATTTACCTGTCTCAACAAGCTGGTATAGACTCGCTCATCAAGCCGTTGTAGACTCGCTGATCAAGCCGTTGTAGACTCGCTGAACAAGTTGTTATAGATTCGCTAAGCATGCCAAATGTATTTTTAAATAAAATATAACAGTTTGCCACAGCGTCAATTCCTGTTAAATTAAATTAATTTTTACTAGTTCACTTATTCAGTAAATGCTTATTTTTAAGCACTGGAACTACAACCCACAGTTCCTGCGATAATTATACTAAATTCATACATGTATATTTACACCCTACATACACTCATATGTATAAGCAATTCATTTACAACTTTACACTACTTAAGCATATAGATTGAATAAAGTTCATATTTAAGTCCTTTGGCATACATCATTATTGCTTTCTGGAGAGATCCAAAGGAAGATAAAGTTACTAGGTTTCTTATAACAAATAAAGACAAAGATATAAAAATTATTTTGAAAATATATAAACATTAAGCAGAATTTCCTGGGTAACTTTTTCTTTGATATGAATAAATATAATATTCTATAATAACACAATGTATCTATAATGAAAATTGATACAGTATGTTAAGTGAAAACCAAACTATTTATAATCATTCTTCTTCTTGTTTTAAAAACAGTGTGAAACACACGGTACTCAATATTTTTAGAATTGTTCAGACAATGTTAGTCTTAATACGTTAACAAGAATAAAAGCATACGTTAATTTGTTTAAAATTCGGATAGTCTACGTCGTATGACCAAATGAAACGGCCACATTTAATTTCTTGACACAGACAATTGACTTTGGGCATTTAGACAAGTATATACTCTTCATGTTCGTTTCCATGATTACAGAGGTTTATAGGAAAATACCATTTTTGTTTTCGAAATTTGCATGCACGTCATATCCGATTGCTTTTTTACACAAAGAGGATTAAATTTCGAGGATAACTTGGAATGCCTACTTAATCTTGGTGACGTGTGTGTGTTTGTGTGTAAATTATTATTTGACACAGTAGATAAAGAGTTAGCATGATAACTGTGAGAACGATTTAAATGAGATTATGAAATGAATAAACTTCTTTCATTACTATTTCTTTGCTTTCGCTACTAAAGACGTTCTTCATCTAATAATGCACGCCCGAATTGAACAGATTAGAATTCTCCGTTCTAAGAAATTATTTATTCGTTGAATTAACTGCAGAGACGCTGCTTGCGTTCCTCGCTGCTTTCATCACCGAAGCTTTTCCTTTGAGAGCAGCTGCATCTCACCTTACGTCCGCCGTGCTAACTGAAGTGCATCTAACATTACCTGCAGCCATCCATCCCTCAATTCTAGTGCTTTTGAAGTTTTCCGCGCAAATTTGCACTTGGAGTCCTATTAGACACGTCCTTCATTTCCATTCTCTTCTCCTAGTGCACTTCTACCATCACCGCATCATATTATGAAGACAATTACATGTGCACTACGTTGTAATCAGTGAGAAACATCACCTCTGCAGGTTACACCTCTTCACAATTACATTACAATAAATTATTATATAACTAGATGATAACCCGGCGTTTCTCGGGATTTTTCTTAGACTAATCTTCTTTTCTTCTTCTACTTTTTTTCAATCTCACACTAAGTAATACCAAAGCAAGAATTAAAATAAAAAATCAGCTTAGTAATGAGTTCAGTGCTGAGTTTGGGGTCAAGCAAGGGGGCCCTCTACCGGCGACTCTGTTTTGTGTAGAAATGGACGTAATATTGGCCCAATTAGATTTCAGGGGTAACATTTCCACTCGATTAAAACAATGTATGACTTATGCTGATGATTTATTGTTAATCACCAGAACATGAACAACATTAGAAAAGGTCTTCTTTGAACTCAGGGTAAACTCCTCACAATATGGACTATCCATCAGCATGCATAGCACAAAATATGAGGTGTAAGACAGGAATCTTACAGATATCACAATTGATGATGTGGTGTATCAAGAAATAAACTCATACAAATACCTTGTCTCTGTTGTAAACGGAGATAATTCAATTGAAGAAGAAATTAAAGAAAGAATAGTAGCTGGAAACAGGGCATTCTTTTTTCATAAACCATTGTTTAAAAATAAACTTCTCTCTGATCTTCTTCTAGTCAGGAAAAAATAAAATCTTTATTGTAAGATCAAAATACGTTTACTTACTTTTTAAAAACATATACAGCATCCTAATTTTTCAAATTCATAATCATACAAATTTATTACAAAACTAGACTGTATAAGCTACACCATCTCGCAGAAACCACGCTCGTCGGTATTGGCTCCCAGACATGACGAGACTGCAACATTTCATTAAAATTCTTGTAAAATCTAAAATATTCGTCAAAATTGTGCGATATAAAGACATTTTTTATCTTTGTAAAATGCACATAACAAATAACCTATTAAATTTGACGATAATTGATTATTTCCCTTCTTAAACTACTCTTTTAAATTGAAGTATTATTTATAACGGTTTTTCAATAATTTTGGTTCATGCTTGTAGATAGACATATGCTGTGGCAGATATTTTTGTAGATCTCTTTTATACAAACAGTATTGACATCAATAGTTTTCAACTATCTCGAACCGTTTAGGTATCGTAAGCAAGTATAACACTCATTTTTCCCCATTTTATTGACATTTATTTTCATAAAACATTTTTATCTTTCTATAACACATTATAAAATAAAAGTTAGCCTATGTTCATCATGGACATCTAATCTATCTCCTTGCCAAATTTCATCATGACCTGTTCAGTGGTCCAGACATGATCAGGTAGCACACAGACTCGCTTTCGCGATATTGGTATTGATATCAAGTTTTCCATTTCCCAGTACATTACATTGTTATTGTATACAACTTTCGTTGCAACAAAACTATCACATTTAGTTCCCTCTAGACTTTCCGTCTCTCAATGGCCAAAGCACCAACCATTCCTTTCGTAATCTCTCCCTCTTACCTCCATTGTCCCGTGTCTTCTCCTCTTCGCAGCGTTCAGAGCCGACATCCTTTCATGGGTGCGCCTCATGGGTCGCGCTTACAGTCTCCGTCCTCGCCCGCTTTCCGACTTTTTCTGGTGGCAGGATTCGCGGGCCTCATTTAAGAACTAATCCCGGGCACAGCGCCTTCAAAGCTGATCCCCTCTGCCCCGCTACATCGACTGCAGCGCACGAGAAAAAAGCGACGAACACGCCTCCTGCCCTCACACCGTCGCAACGCGACAACGCTGCTTCCTCCGCCACGAGGCAGCACTAATTCCTGTGGCCTGTTGACCTGTCGCACCGGCAATGCAGCTCCAACAACCGCCAGGAACTTGTTTCAGTTTCACAGTCACTCTGAATTCTCTCACTTTTCTTTCATTGCTCGCAATTTCATTTTTTCCAGGAAATTCTCTCATCTTGGTCTCTAAGACTTCCGACATTCTGAAGGTGTTAATATTACTGTTCCCATTATGCGCATTTCAAGGTAGGTTATGCCAAAACCCTAAAACCTGCGAGAAAACGCAGGGATAAAATCTTCAAGAATAACCGGGAGTAAATTTAAGTAAAACAGGTTATGTAGGTATAAAAAGAATCCGTATGGTTCAAAACACATTTTATTTTTACATCCCAAAATATTTCACTCATGATTATCAACTCATGGTAATCGAGTATTAGCTCTTAAAAAACGTGACAAAAATTCCAACATTGAAGCAATTTTTGGGGGTAAGGAATAATGTTTCGGTCTTATACTAAAGAATTACCTCTGAATTGAATTCTGTTTAAATTTTGTTTGAATTATCATTATATGACATTTTCGAAACAATATAAATATTGTACTGAAATGACGACTCTAAATGTTAGAACAATATAAAGAATTTCTCTACAAAAGTAATTCTATACGTGCACCGTACAGCAAACACATTATTATTTTCTTTTCAAAATGATGTGTTGTTTCTATTGCATCTACCAAAAAAATGAGGATGCTTAACTATAACTTATAATTAAAACTATAACTTATTATGTATTAATCTCATCAATTTTATTTGATTAATAATTTTATTTGTATTTGAAGAACGTGAGCTAGTATTTCGAAGATTACCCCGAAAATTCTAAAATTATCGGTAAAATAATGTCACCATATATTTCTATGAGGATAATATTAATGAACTTCTGTTTGCGAGCCAAAATAATTTCGTGGTCTTGTTGCAGATGGAACTTATCATTTCTACAATACTTTATACAGCAGTGATATTCATAGTAAACATGACCTAAAATTAAATATTGTCGTGCAGTGTTGTGATTCTACACTGACGTTTTGAGGTACGAAATACGCAGTAACAGATCGAGAAGTTTGTAATGTAACTTACTATTCTCGTGGAACATTGTTTCATTCGATTTATTCCATTTACAGGTGTACATTTCAACATAATTTCTAGCAACAAAAGACATAACTTGGTTCATAAGCGACATTTCTAAACATGCTATTATATCTAATTGCGATTAAATTACCTGAAGTTAGAGTTAGAGTGTAAGTATGCGTCGTAAGCAAAGCCGCTGTGGTAGACGGGTGCTTTCTAGATAGTCGTCGTACGCAGGCGCTAAAAAGAAAAGCGTTGGCTGCGCGCGTTACATGACTTCTGCGGTTAGGTTTTTATTCCCTGAGGTCATTCCCTCTCGTAGTTTTGTTTTTTTGTTTCTCTCACTCCCAGAACAGGGACTCCAGGTGCAACGGATTTGCTTGCGGTAGTCTTTCACAAAAAAAGAAAAAAAAAGAAAAGAGATTCATGTAGTCTGTTTTGTTCCTTTGATGCAACTATTCTCTTTTATTTCACGACAAATAGGAGTTCCTCTTTTACTTCGGTTATAGTACATCGGTAAGATATTTTACAGTCGTAAAGTGAGGAAACAAAAGTTAAAAATAGTTCATTTTCTTTCTGCATTTTACGACTGGAAAATAGTATAAAGATATGCTTCGTCAAAAACTTAAATTTATGGAGGAAGCGATGAAACATGAAAATAATTGGACACCTAAATTAAACTTATAGCTCGGGAGCTTACACAATTGTATTACCCTACAATCGATTTCCCCATCGCGTGCTTTACTGCTAGAGGAATGTGCTCTCCAAACAGAGAAACGTGTGCGAAGGGATGAATGGGCGAAAAGAAATGATAAATGGCAGAAGAAACGGGAGACAATCGCCACCGATTCACTTTGTCATTCACGATAAATTCCTCTTGGATCAGTGTTTGAACCTCCGCCTCCAGATGTGGAAGGCGAGTGCATTAGGAGAGGCAACTAATACACCACGGGTCGCCGTCGAACGAACTTTGAACGAACTTATAAAAAAAATATACTTATTGAAGCACTCTTGGAAGCGAACACTACTTGTGGAAGAATCCATGATATTTACAAATTTCAAAATAAAACAATGTTTTACACATTTATTTGATAAAAGTCTTGGTTTCGTAACAGCTATAGTAAACTACACAAGAAATCTCTATATTATTTTACTGTAAAGAAAGTTGCACGAAATATGTTAAATTTTTTTCATAAAGATACAAATGATTGAGATATACTTTCTATACAAATGATACAGATGATTTTAATGAACCTTGAAAAAGCATTTTTTTCCTATTATGTATTTATTCTTGATATGCTGGAATTTCCTCATGAATCTAATCATGAATGTCATTACGAGGTTTTCTTTTAATCGTCAATTTTTATTTCTTCCTTTTCTGTTGTTGTTTGCTTAATATTATTTCCGTTCTTGATACATTTTATAATATTCCTGTACCACGTAATTCCATTATATAATGAAGAAATAATTCAAAAGTGTTTCTTTGTTCTATGGACCTACCTATTCAGCACTCCAAAAACCGTTTATAAACAGAATTCCTTATGAATTGTAATTTTGTAAAAATAGGTTTAGGTGTTACAATTGCTTCTCCTCATAAACACACCCTATCGGTGGTCTCATGGTACCGTCTTATCTTCCACAATGCCACAGACAGAAAAGCGCGGGGTCAAACCTTGCTCGATCGAATGAACAGTTTTCAGTTGTGGTTTACCTCACCTACTCCAGACAAATATCAGTTCGGTACCACAAGTTATTCGTCAGTGCGACATCTCTTCTTCCCAATTCCCTCACCCAAGACGCTGTTAGGTGGAAAAGCAGGTTTTATGACCTGATCCACTCCATGAGACGTTCTAGACGTTCTCGAAATATCCTCGTTTATAATGTCCTTAAGCACATTACTTTTCTATAATCATCTTTTACGTCTCGGTTTACACATCTCTTATCCTCTATATAATTATGTGTTTTCCGTCCCTTTCCGATCTACTCCGTCTTATCTGCCAACAGGGGCGTAGTCCTACATTCATGAGTTTTTTCTCATATTGTTTCGAGTGCAATGATATCTTGAATTCTCAGAAGCATTTCCATTATTTACGCCTCGCCATAAGGGATAAACGAGACGCCTACACACTCTAAGAATCCGCTGTGCACAGAGTCACGACTCAAGACGACAACACGCTGCTCCACCTAAGCACGACGCCGCCTCATAAACTGTTCCCAATACGGTTTTCAAGTAGAAATACGAGCGGAGCGCCTCCGGTGGTGGCATTGGCTCAGCGGCGAGATGGCGTTGGGGATGGGGAGAGGGGTTGGAGAAAACACGAGGGTCGACGATGCGACACCAACGATATATTCGAGAAATAAGGCGCCACTTGCTTCCGAAGCGTCTGAGAGACACCACGCGGCGGAGGCGTTCACACGTCTTCAGTAGAGTCCTTAATCAAGGGAGAACCGTCAGTGGCAGAAATATATCGCGGGATTTCTCATATTTCCGGAAAATACTACGCGTCGTTTCACAAAGTGCTTTGAATCAGCTGTAGTTAGTCACAGGATTGTGTTGTGTCTCCCACCCTTTCTCCCCACTCCACCAATAAGAGGTGAGCACCGAGTGACAGCTGGTGCCAAAGGGGCTATGAGGATTTGTACGTAATAAATATAGCTGTTATGAGAAGTTAAGTGCTCTATAGTCGTGGACATGGTTGACGGTTCTTTCTTGATTAAGGTCTCTAGTTCCAGGAGTGGGACTGTGTTGAAGACGAGAAGATTGTTATAGAAGGAGGATGACGATCAAATGATGAGAGGAGGACATCGGCAAGCACTTTTGTGATTCTGCCGTGTTGAGTTAGGCTTATCTTTGATTGGTCTTCTAATCTTCTTTGTTTATATTTAAATTACTTTTATATTAGTTTTATAAACAAAAGTAACTAATTACTACAGCATATATCGTAGCAAAATAGTTTTAAATGTAGAACTGTGAACTCACTCGACCTCTCTAGTGAGGGGATTTATCTGCATGTATGGTCTTGAGTAGTAACCGTAGGGCGAGAGGTAATGCGGGGACGTTTCTAAAACAACTTGGACACAATATCGGAATAAAAAGAGAATGAATCTTGGTTTGCACTAGTACAGAAAGTGGTTCACAGATAAGCTAGATGAACGAAATTAAGCTTATTTTATCCTACCTTGACCGATAAGTGCGCAAAAATCATACGGAAGTCTGTGATTAGACTTGTAGCAGCCGTCTCGCGTGAGCTAATTCGATTCGTCGGCAGTGTAAACACCTGCTATTAGCCTGAATGTTCATGAGGTCATTGATGGACGGGACGCAATTCGTGAACAAAAAATTTAATAAATCTTCAGAATATCCGGACACCATTATGAAAAGTATTTAAAAATTAATACACTTGTTTATTTTGCACAAGAGTTTTAAAAGTATCATGAATTTAAAAGATTCGAAAACTAATTCATGTAAGAAAATAAATTATTTTCTCCGAGGAGAAAATTATTTTATCCAAATATATAAATGCGAAACGCAAAAGTGTGTCTGTCTATTTGCTACCTGATCATGAATAAATCCAAAACTGATCGTCATGAAATTTGGCAAGGAGATTGTTTAAATGTCCAGGATGCTCCTGCGCTAACATTTATTTTTAAAATGTGTGATATGAAAGATAGACATTGTTTTTGACGATAAATACGATAAAATCGGGAAAAAGGGGAGTTATATTTGCTTATGCTGTCTAAACGGTTAGAGATAGGTGGCAACTATGAATAACAAAGTTGTTTGCCTGAAAGAGTCCTTCAGAAGTGTTTAATAGAAGTGTTAAAATACTTCTATTCAAGAGAGTAATTTAAAAAAGAAAAATCAATCATCATCAAATTCAATGGATTATTTGTTTTGTGCATTTAACAAAGATTAAAAAGGTTTTAATGTCGCACTATTCTTGCGTGTCCGAAAGCTATGAGGATACATTTGCCATTTTAGCGCTGAACCGTTTATAGGAAATTGTGGTCCCATGACAATACGTTTTTGTGATAACCACGTTTGACCTCAAAACCTTCGTATGACAACACCTATCGTCGTGTTCAACAAGAATTGGAATTGTTAAAGAACTCATCTCGCTGAATGCACTGGTCAAACATGACTCATTAACATGATTGTGATGATGATAGTACATCACATGTGCTTTATGGCCTCGAGATAAGGAGAAGACTATTACTCATTTTGGAGCTGGTTGAGTTGGCGTGAGAGTCAGTCAAGGCGTTGATATACGAGCAAAAATCCTTTATGATGATACTGGGAATTAAACCCTACCCGTTCAGCTCTCTGCCCACAAAACCACGCTAAAATCTTTTCTAAATATTTCCGACTCTTGATTAAATAGTCTGACGAATAATCACCACCAACATCATCATGCACAATAATATGCAAATGTCTCAGATAAGTGTAGTTCCTTTTCTGCGTTACTGGCTGGAGTGAATCACACAACAGAAGTGGTGTACTATTTAAGAGTTTTAAAAGATATGTCAGCGATTTCATATTATTTCATCCTTCACCTTTTTTTTCGAGCAAACAACGATTAAAAATTACATTCAGAAATGAATCTATTTGACTCATTTATTTGAAAAGGATGTTACTTTCAAATAAACCATCTCTGACGCGTCTCACCATGAGACTATGTAACGGTAGATGGGGGAAAAGTAGTATCGACCGTATTATTCAGATCAATAAAATAGCCTTGGTAAATAAATGTAAATATCCATACTATCCTACAGCATGTTAGTTACCCTCAACTTTCCGTGTGACTTATTCGTACGGTTTTAGCTAGTTAAATATTATTACAATTCGAATACCGTGATAAATATTTTCAGTAAAATTTATAGACAAACGATAATAATGGAAGGGAAAATATATCTTTTGGATTCGAAGTTTTACGAATGTGCAATCAATGAGTCTTAAGACCTGATGAAGTACGAATATGCGTGTGAGACAAAACGACAAACTCCACTCTTTATTCTTTAAGTTACATTTATATATCTTCTTCTTTGTATGATAATACAACAATAGTAATGTAGTCACAGCCTCAAGACTCGCACCATAACCTGTAGTAAGAATATATGTGTGGAAGCCAAAATATTGTCAGTGTTTGAAACCTTCAGAGTGATACAGGTTAACATGGACAAAATATATCCTGATAGAATGAATTCTCGATCGGATGACAGTGAATCACGCTGATGAGGTACATTAAAATAACTTGATACGACAAAGAAGATAATGGATGTAGTGCAAAAATTGTTGTGTAGTACGAAACAACAAAAACAGAATGAATTTAATAAGAGAATTAGAAAATAGCGACTCACGTGGTTTATATAATTTCGTAATGATGGGTGGCAATTATTTGACAGATTCGTCTGTTACCTCAAGAAAAATACAAGAAAGTGGTCCGGTGGGCACTGATAGGTAAGTCTATTCAGGGAAAATGAGAAATCCACAGGCAAGAAGTGGATAAGGTAAATTCGGTAATCCCAAATTTGCGTTTACATGTTTTGGATCAATCCATACCCATGTCTGACCACGATTCCCCATTTTGTGAAAGATTTCATTCTACACGTAAATGAGACAAGAATAACGTAACAAGTAGTTCCCTCAAACACGAATTTTTTTTATAAAATTTGGAAGACACTTTCCTTTTTATAAGAGATCGATAATTTTGTGACAGGACAAGTGATATATATATGGGGTTTTGGAACATTTTTCTACACGAATATTTTGTTTCTGAAAAGAAAACGTACCATTTCGAGAGTGCTTTACCTAGTTTATATATTAGTTAACAGAAAATCTACGCGATATATTATATACAAGTCATCATAATTTAACAAACCAAAGTAAATTTATTCATTTTTCACAATGTTTTGGTTATTATTAAACACGCAGGAAATGTATTCCAAAAATGAAAAAAGAAAAAATGAAGAAAAGTATGTGGAGTTACGTGTTACCAAATTCTTTTAGAACTATTCTGTTTCGCTGACAGAAAAAGTAACTACAATTAAGACATTAATTCTTAAAACAGAATAACACTACGGGATGGATGTTTTCATCATAAAATATTAAAATTTGTAATTAACATATTTATTTTAATTGTCAAAGTGGTGATGTACTATATTCTTTGAAGTTCCTCAAAAGTTCCTGAACGTAAATTCGGAATAATCAGCACAAATACATGCGGGAATATTACCTTAACAGCAATTTCGATACCGTTCCCATCGTGAATGATAGAAACAATAATGAAAGTGAATGTATTGTCTTGTATATGTATTAACATCATTTTTATAATATACTTTGAAGTATGAAAGATTAATGAGATTAAATTATTACTTAAACCTTTTCGTTATTCTGACCCATAGTAACGCTGTTATTCCGAGTTGTGATGCAAGCATAGCGACATCTTTGTGTGAAACAATCATTCTCATTATTTAATTTCATGAAATTCAGCTAAATTAAGTTTTAGTACGTACTAAAACGTTACTTGAATTCCTAATATTTATGGGATTATGGCACGCAATGCAATCAGCAAAATCCACATTCTGCATTGGCTCAACAAAAAGAAAAAAATTCTCGTGGTTGTGGTGAAGCGGTACACTCGAATTAACAACATAGTTTTTACGTATCACAAACAGAGAGTGATCAATATTTGATTCAACTAAACCCAAAATAAATAAAATTGAGGATGAAAGAAGCACAGGAATGCAGTGATTCGAACATAATATAAAAATATATAAAATGTCTCTATTAATTAAAGAGTTAAAATTCATTTTCTCTTAATTACACATTGTAAAAGATGAGAGATTGGCATTCCTGTTATTTGATTATTGTTTTCCTGAGTCATTTGGTTCCAAGAATAATAAATAAATCGAGCATTTGACTCCATATGAATATTATGTCCTTGAATCTAGCCAAACGTGAATTATCTTTGTCCGCATGTTTACTTAATAGTGAATAAAGCGATCTTTCTTAAAAAAACAGACTTATATTTATTTAAGAACACAATTAAAATAAAATACAATAAAATGCAACTTTTCAATCCCTCATGCGGATCATCATCATCAGGAAAAACACCAGCTTTGCCTGATATTTTGCATATTTCATTTTATTTTAATTGCGTTCTCAAGTAAAAGTATGTCTGTTTTCTAAAATTAAGGTCGTTTTATTCAGTATGAATTATCTTTGTCTGTTCGACATTTCATTTTCGCAGTAACTATTTTCACAACTTCATGTCTCAAACACTCGTAGGCAAATACTGAAAAATTATGATTTAATGTGCAGCATGACAAAAGTCTTTTCACTATGGAAATTACTGATACGTGAATAATGAATATATATGGAAACATTTCATGTGAATCTCAAAATGGTGAAACACTACAAATTCTGTTCAAGTAAACATATTCATATAATAGATATAATTTTAATATCCCAAAAGTTCGCTTTCAGAAATGGAAAAATATATTTTATCAGAAGTAAAGATAGAAGCTATGAGTTGACAAAACATGGGATTTTATTCCGATTCTAACCAATAAACTAGAATCAGATTTCGATTTGAAGCATTAAAGCATTGTCGTTTTACGAAGTAACCGAAATTCTGATACGATATCTTATACCATTGTAAAACTATTCATTGGATATAAACATTATTATGTATGGTTCATCTTGCATTTCGTTTCAATTAAATATAACTCAAACATATAGTATCTAAAATGTTGATTTAAATTTACATTGAGTTTTAAATAACAAATACAAAATTTTTTCAGTAATAAAATTCGTAGAGTATGTACAGTTTCCACCGCAAGAGAAACATATAGTATATATGAAGACCAAAAAACGTTTTACTTCTTTTTTATAATGGCATGCAGCGTGCCAGCACTATTAGAAACGTATGAAACAATAATTTGTGAAAAAACGCAATTTGGCTTAAGAAATCTTCACTCACATGATCTCTCCGAATGTTTGAAGTCCACATTTCTTGTGAAAGAAATATATTCGGAATTCTTACGGGCACATGATTTTTACAAAATAATTTGGATTTGGGACATAAATCAATACAACTCACAAAAATTAGTTTAAAGATATATAATATCTAACGTACCCTTTGTGGGAAAAAATATACAAAAATATGTTGTAAATTAATTATTGGGGTACAAGTTAAGATAGTTATAATTAAATAAAATAAGTTCGGACTTCAGATGTGAATGAACAACGTATATTCTGATAGATACACAATTTACATTTAT
>NNCF01127907.1:590911-656080 GCA_002313205.1 Laupala kohalensis
TTGTCTGTTGAAAACTTCGAACAAATAAATAGCCACTCAAGTCTGCGTGTTTTAGTCGGTTTGACAATGAATGACATTCTTTTTTCCTTGAATTACCTGTTGCAATTTTTTAATAGAAAAATTAAAAAATGTAATTTTTTCGAATTAATTGAGGGATATATAATCTTAAATAAGGTAAAAATGTTTGAGTCATTTAAGAATTAGGCTTAAGTAATAGAATGTTTTTTTTCTCGCGAAATACATTGGTATGAAAAATACTTTCCATTATGTACACCATTTTCATTCTAAATTTCACATTTAAATCTCAACCATCAAGTATTCGGTACGTGGAAACTACTTGGAAAACTGTGATATTCGGTCATCAATTTCACCTTTGCCTTCTTTCTTGAGCAACATAAACCCCCGGCTTTAACTATTTCGACGGAACTGAGAGAAGAGCTGGGTCGACCCTTGGAAACTCTAACTTGGTTGTTTGCTCTCGCACCCCTCCACCACTTTAGAGAAACCTAGCGTTTACGCGTATCACCAACAACATGACGATACACGCACTGTTGTTGTTCATTTGCATAAGAATCTCTCGACTCAAGATAAAACAATTCACTTATATCTTTCCATTTTACAACAACAGTATGCTTAAAAACCTTTCTTCTCCTATTGTAAGACACTGAAAATGATTACAAGTAATAAATAAGTTTTACCTTCGGGAATTTTGAAGAGCATCAGTTTACGTTTCTCGCCACTTGACAAATCTCGCCGTAAAGGAGGGAAGCTGCCGCTGTCTCTTATACTTTATGACCACTTTAGGCACACGCGGAGACCGTTTCTTCCCGTCACATAGCGCCGTAAAGATGTATTCTTATCTTATCCCACCATACATCCTTCTTCCATATTTCCCTCGAAGCACTGTGCTTTTATTGCTATGACCTCGTTATGTAGAAAAGAAGAGGCAATTGAATTGCTATTCGCCAAATATATAAAAATAAAAGCGTAACGGTTCCTACAACGAATTCGTACCTTAAGAGGTTTTTGAGTTTAACTGAAATATTATTGAATTATTACATTATGAAGGTACAAAAAATATTTACTATTTTTACTGTTCTTCAATGGTAAATTATTTTTAAATGATTATTTATCATAATATAAAATCATATAATTATCAGAATTAGAAAAATAATTTGATATCTGTCCAAGTTTCTACAGCAATTTATATTTTATAGTATTTCAGTTAGATGCATTGTCTTTTATTACTCGTGTTTCGGATAAAACACCAAACCAATATTTATTTTTGTTTAAATTTTCATTGAGCTCATTCTTTGAATCCTTTTTTGGTGTTTCTTTCAGGATATGAGTGTACTGAGCTATTTTTAAAAGCAAAACCCACATACCTCTGAAATAGATTTGGATTGTTTTGTCTAAATTCAAAGCCTGTTGCCCAACTCTTTTATTGTGAAGATGCTTCGACATCCTCAATAAACCTGCGGCTTCTATTATTCTTAGTTCTATATTCTTAGTTCTCGCTCAGGTTTCGTCGAACTTTCGAAGATACAAATAGAGGAATGAGAAATAAAAGAGTGAGCATATTACAAATTTTAAACAGAAACTAATAAAATATTTCTTAGGTGAACAAAAATAATTTAATTATTGCATGCTTTTTTGTATATATATATACAAGCCTCTTTCCACAGAAAATATGCGTATATTTTACAATCCATTGAATATTGTACCAAATACTTTAAGCAACAACCTCTAATAATTACGAAAGAACTAGCCATTTCAAAAAGTAAGGGAGAAAAACAAAACAAATATTATTATCATCTATCTAACATAAGTTTTAAATAAATTGAGCTATTAAAAAGGAAAAGCAGACCATGAATACGAAAAGTTAACATTAATAAATTTCTGAACATCTTGGTCGTTTATGTGATGATATTTCTGAAGTTGAAGAGGGTAGGAGAGAACGCGAAACTGGAGCGTGGGCAAGACTCTTCCTAGTAGACACGGCCGTTAAAGTCCCATCGATCGTTCTTCCGAAGAACACCCAAGAATAAACCGTAACTGGCTGGTTGGCGTGATCGAAGTCTCGCTTGCAACCGATCCATACACCCCCGCGATTCTCTTTCGCTCACTACTATTATCTGTAGATAACACGTCCGCTTCTTCTAGAGTTCACGAGTTGGGCACTCCGAGGAATCGAGACTGCAAGAGGAAATACACTTTGGTATCAGCGCAGAGATCGTTAGTTGTTGCTGAGCGTGGAAATGGCCTTTGACGACCAGCGAGCGCGCTTCGACCGCACTCGCTAAATAGACACGAGTGGAATGCGACCTCCCCCTTCACTCCCCACTTCCTCACTTCGCATTTCGTTCTTCTTCTTCTTCTTCTTCGTCACGCAAGATACTGTTAACGAGGGAATCTCAACCCTGGCTGGTACACAAAGGCGGTCGCGATAGTGGCATGAAAAGCCTTATGAATACGACTCCTTTTTGTGCAGTGTTACTTAAGTACGGACATGTAAGTTCATTTATCACGATGGCCGTGATAAACTTCTATGTTCAGGACCGGAGTATACGGTATACAAGTGACTAGATCATATTCAGTAAGATCAGAACTCAAACATCGAGGCATTATATTATATTCCATATATGAAGAACACTTTTTATATTTATACATAAAACTTTGAATAAGTTGTGTACTAAGAAGAGTCTTATTGCTTCGTGTTCGTGTTTTTGGAATAGTTTCGGATGTGTTCTTAAACACCTTATAAAATGTATTGACTAGACAAATGAATTTTTTTTTTACTTCATAACGACCAACATATTCTCTGAAGAAATAGTTGCTCAGGAAGTGTTACAATATTATGAGATGGGCTCATAAACTAGTCAATGAAAAACTTGTAGTGAAATTATAGTGCAAATTTCAAGATTCTTCCATGAATATTCCTTTCATACATATAAAAATTTCTAAGCTAAAAAAAACCATCTTTTGCTAAGAAACTATCATTAGATCTATCGCTATACCATTTGTTAGAAATCCCATCTTATTAGAGGAGTACTTCTTAATTCTTTACAAGTTACGGTAGGATAATATTGGAATAAATGAATATCCAAATATCCATACACGACAATAAATTTGTACACAAATTTGTACATCAACCAGAAAGACACTCAGTCATTTAAGAAGACTATTGCCAATTAGATGTTATTTCTATGCTTCCTGTGCTTTCCGTTATTCACTTTCAGTAAACCACATTCAGACAACTATGGAGCTTCACAGTTCTCAACTAATTTTGATTTGTACTATCAATTCCTCCGTAAATTTTTTACGATTTTTGTACCCTTTTACAAAATTCAATAAACTAAATTGCACATAGCCTAATTATTAGAGGTTACATTTACACCTCCAAATAAATTTAAGAAAGATTAAATGAGAATAATTTATATCCATGAGCACTTCTTCATTATAACATTGTTATATTATTATATTGCTATATTCTCTATTACATATTGCTATATATTATGTTCCGTTAAGTTACATTTTCTATCGCCGCATTGCTTAACTCATCTAGCGTCACCCGACAGTTTGAATTGGCCTCTTTCCGCCCATTTCACGCTATTTTACCTATTTTGGATATCTTCACAGAATCTGTTCTTCTAACTCCCTTACTTGGTGACGTTTATGCTCTATAAACCGCTATTCACCTTTATAGAGTTTTCACGAAAAAGAAGTAGTATTTTCATTCATGGGTGACGTAGAAAGTTAAAATATTGTACGGTCTCGTCTAGATAAATTTCCATCAAATTATGTACTTTTTTCCTTACCAAACCGCTCACAAGATAACCAAACTTGTGAGCATTCAGCTTCATATATTAAATTATTTCGTGAACCATCAAATGTTTCCCCAAGTGGTAAAATATATACTCGGCAACTTCAACTGCACTGGGACTCGCGAGATTAGGTTTAGAAATCTCAAATGACAATTTTATTTTTCCAACTTGTTTGTATAGGTAATTGTCACAATATACTCAGGTTTAATATTTTATTGATTTTTGTTTCATATATGAGTGTGTGTATTCAATAGTAAGTATGTAAATTCAATAATGAAACATATTCGAAATTCACCACTGAAGTAGAAGCAACAAGAGAAGCGTGGATGCAAGTTCAGGCGCATATAATGCAATCAGCTATACGCGAGTGTATGAAATATTCCAGAGGTTGCCCATGATTTTAATCCAAATGCGTGACTCATGCTCTAGCTCTGCTTAGTATTACAAATCACATAGATTCACGATGTTGTAAATTATTGTATCGATTTATTATTATAAATAATAAGGGTATTTCTGGTAAGAAAAAAATCGTAATGTTTTGGAGTGATAAATGGCCATATCGAAGCCAATTATAATAATTATTTTTGCATATCGCATTATTTCTTTGACTCCGAGGATGGTAGTGTTCCTCAAAGCTAGCTTTAATCTTTGACTGATCGTCAGTACTGCCAATATCCGTTGCCCTGAGTCAAAGCGGAGCACCAGAGCGGAGACTCACTGGTCGAAAGAACGAACCGCTGCTTGTGTATTCGTGGGTGGAGGTTGGAGTCGGAAGCAAGGCACCAATATGAGAGCAAGTGGGAGGGGAAGCACCGAATCTGGACGCGCATCGATTCTTTTGTGGACACGCGCCATTTGTCAGTAAAGGGAACGACCAGGCGTTGGGTGTGCAAGGCGGCGACGCGACAAATGTTGCCAATACATCGCGCGGGTGATAATGACACGCGGTAGCAGCAGTCCATGGAGGGTGAGAGAATGGGAGGGAAGTGTTAGAACATGGACGAGGGAAGTGGTCAATATGAGGAAGGGAGAGTGATTGTCCCCAGACTCTGACACAAATCAATGGGTCGATATGCACTGATTCTGTCTTCTTTTTCTTCTTTAAATAAATAAGTAAAAGTATTTTATATTTTTATAAGGAGTGAAACGTTAATCCTAATATAGTTAATATTGAAATCCCGGAAATATGTCTTAAATGTAACAACACCTCAATGCGATTACGAATAATGAATCAAAAGACATTGATTCAGAGCCGACAGTAACAGGTTTTGATCCGTAGGGGTGATACGTCATTCAAACTACCATAATTAGTATCATATGCCAATATGTCAGAAGCGACAGGTCCTTATTCAGACTTCAAAGATCACGTATCGGGTGAGAAAGATAAATGAGTTGAGGACCTCTAATATTTTGGTACATGTGTTACACTGAGTATTTTCGTAACTTTTGTGCCATTTTTTTTGAGACGATAACACGTGCGAAAATAAGATTGAAATGTGATACATATTATGACATACGTTAACTGTGGGAAGAAGGTAAATTGTTTGAATTCGATGTATTTTCTAAATGTTTACGAATTAAATTAAAATTAACGTTTGCTACGTTACTTGTGTCCAACTGCCCTAAAATTGGTTCAAAACAAAAGAAAAAACCTTGACTCTGTCAAAATACATCCAATTTTGACCCTCAGGGTACTAATTTCTAAGTTACTTTTATTTAGTGTCATACATTTTAATACTGAAGTAATTATTTGGTCAAAAGTGTAAAATAATTATTTCGCACGTCACATATTGGCTTATTAATTTACAAAAGAACTGGAACTTGTGTTTGGTATTTTTACCCTCAAATTGGTAAAATATTGATCGGATACTGAAACTACGTATGGTGAAATTGGAGCCCGAAGACAATTATTATTTGGATAAAATTTGTTAAGCATTCATCTATGAACTATTACACTCATGCTAAGTTTTTCACATACGTTGTTTAAATTTAAAATGTATAATTATTGTATTGCATTTCTTTAATACTCGTTTACTCAATAAATTTTAAAATGATTACCTTATATGTGACTAGTCAATTCTTTTCTAGAGAACATTACATCTGATAAACAAATATCAAGAAAATTTACAAAGGTACTTTGTTATTTTACGAATATTTTTGTAAATTGGGCGGGTATAGGAAGGGTCTGATACAGTTGTAGTACATGAAATATGCAAAACTGACTTATACGAAAGTCAAATGACTTACTCTACTTTTAAATATAGAAGAGAACAAAATATAAAAATTTAAGACAAAAGTAATTATGATGAATAAAAGGAAGTGTTAAACGATTAAGAAAATCGTTAGGACTATTATTTATTTAATATTTATATTAAAAAATTAATATGTTATAATTGGTCGTTTGAGATTATTGGAGTGTATTTGTAAATGAACAAGTAATTTGTAAATAATCAACGGTAGCACAAGTTCTTAGCTATTCTTTCATCTCCATTTGAATCATGTGATAACGTGTAGAGACTAATAAAACAGTATTTCAAACAAGAATGTCTCCAGGATTGAAAAACACAGTCGTTGGCTGTGTGGGGGAGCTCTGGGTTACACCCTCCAACCACCGCACCGAGCACACGCCGAGCGCGCCCTGCGCGTGACCAGAACGCACTCCTTCCCCTCTTTACGATCCTCTTTTTCCTGTGCTCCAATTTATCTAAGGCGGTGGCGTCGTCGGGGGTGGTGTGCCCGGGGGCGGCAAGAGCGCAGGGGATCGCGGCCACATCTCGCTTTTTCCGCGCCCCCAAGTGCGGCCATCCATTTCCCTGCCGCTGATATCTTCTTTAATTTGGGTCCCTGCGGTGGAGGCTGCACTGGCTCCTGAGAATCAAAGAGCTTTTTGCCCCGACACAGAACCACCCACCCCTCCAACCTCCCGTCCCGCATCCCTTGTGTCCTCCCACACCAAGTCGCAGGTGCAGTGCGTTGCTTCATTAGTCGACCGACGACCGGCTGCCCGTTGCGCGACCTCCCCGCCGATTGTCTCTCGACGCGAGCGCTCACCCCCTGTTGCGGTCGCTCTTCCAATCTTCCATGGCGCTCTTCGTCGCTCTCGCGTTCTCCCTGCGAAGCGTACCTCTCTTCGTGATCTGGTCACAGGGGCAGAGGGCAGCCGCTGCGGTGGAGCGGTCACGCGATTGGTGGAGACACACAGGGTTGGTAGGTAATTGGCCAATGGATGAGGTCACTGGTAGATGGATCCCATGCAATTATTTCCTTGGATTAAAGGCACAGTATCAAAGGATGATCAAAGGTTTTTCATTCCATGATATTTCGTGAGATAACGCAGGTGAAACAATAGAAATCATAAATCTCATGTTTAAATACTTCTATTAAAAAGTGAAAAATTTGAATTAAAAACAAACGATCATAAAAAATAATATTGTTGAAATAAGTTCAAAAAGCATTAATAAAGTGAGATAAAATAAATTATCCTGGATGTGTCTTATTTTCAGCTCCAACCTTCAACTGGCTTTAACTAAATATACTTCAAAATTTTAAAATCCTATTTTTGTTTCAATGAAACTTATTATGTGTACTTTAATAGCACAAAGCCACCAAAGTTTTGAACTTTTTTCACTGCTGCACTTAAATATTTTTATTCTCATAGGAATTTTTCTCATTCACTTTTCGAAAAAACCTTATCAATTTCTAAACAATCATGATTTATACCTACTTTAAACAAGGTGAACACGCCATTGACGATTAGTTATGACTTGGTAAAATTCAATAGAATCAATTAATTTAATACATCGCTTATTCTGTTTTTTCAAAGGCAATGTTTTTAAAACATATACTCCGTAGACGATATTCTTTTCTGCTTTAACTATATTTAATTGTTATTTATGTATGTTAATATTGATATTTAAAGTTTATATTTGTTTGAAAAAAAACTGTTAATTTTAATGTTACAAATTTCGACTCACAACATATAATTGATTACATGTAGAAATGTTGCTACAGATTTTAAAATAATTCAAAGCAGAATTTTGTTCGTTCACTAATTTTAATACGTACAGACTTCATTCTTGTCAGGCACGAACTATTGCACGTACGATAACGTGACAATAAAAATTAAATTATTAAACTCTGATTGAATCCACATTTTGACAACGTTATATCTTTACAGAAGCAGCGTCGTCCTGAATGACTTACTGACTCACTCATAAACGTGGATAAAATATATTAGAGAAAGGAACATGAAATTTTGAAAGGACGTTTCTTTTGTATTGTTTAGGTACACTGAGAAAGGATTTTTTTAAACGGTGAAATATGGCGCTTTTTTCTTTCGCCGAAACCATTTGTTAATTAAATTTTATATCGTCTCATGTTTTCTCTGTAAACATTATTAATTTAAATATCTAGAAATTGGCATACTTTAATGATTGCCAAGGCATGGAAATACTTTGTTGTTGTTGTTGTTGTTTTTTGATCTTACGATACGGTGTATAATAGTTGCTACATCTAACGATTTAAATGAGAAATTGTCTAGGCTTTTAAATGTGAATGTTTTGAAATTAAATATCTAAAACTAAAGTTTATGTTATTCTACTTTTTAAAGGGCGAAAATGAAACATTTTAATATGTATAGAGAACTTGACATTGAATGAAACATAAATACCTGAAGGTTTTTACGTAAATATATTTTTGACTAAACAAAATAATAAAGAAGTGACAAAGGTTAAACACAAAACTCACATAAAGAGACGGTCTTGGTCGCCCAGTGTATATGTACACAAGTAAAGAATAAAGAAACGGTTTTGTATTATGAATCGAGCAATAAATATTTCGACATAAACTTTGGAGCCATCGCTTTGAAGAGTATATAGCAAGCGTCAAAACGAACATATTTGAAGCAGAGGGTTATTGGGAAGGAAGGAGTGGAGAGCTATGGCAAGAGACTTGGGGAAGCGCCAAGGGCTCGTCTGGCAGAGGAGAGGCGGTAGCTACCCGGCACGGAGGCGCAATGCCTCAGCTGCACGGGCTCCGACCGGCGACGCTGAGAAGCGCTCTCTTAGCCGGCTGCCTCCTAACTGTATCTTGCAATAAGTGCTCGCACCTACGACAGCGAAATGCTTCAAAGCTTGGAGATGAAGGGCATCCTCCCTACAAATAGAGCAAGAAATACTTCGTTAAGATATGCGGCGCGACGAACATTATGTCCATGTGGGATTCCCACCCTGAATATCCAAAAATACACTTTAGAGTTATAGATTCACCTCGAAATAATGAAGGTATTGGGGATAACTATTTCATTTTTTAAATATTTCATTCCATTGTTAAATATCAAACCTTTACGTTTTAATAGAATAAAAATTTGTATTTATCAATCGAAATGTCGCTTTGCTTTTTTCCTTCGTAAATTACATTCTCTTATGAAAATAGTTTTGGAAGTTATAATTCAAAATTATTAAATATATTTCCAACTTTTGATTTGCGTAAACTGTGAATTTTAATGTAGGCATACCAATTAACGCTCACTGTTAAGTTACGTCTACACTTTTCTTTCTTTTCTTCTTTTCCTTTTATCAGCTTGACCACCTTGCCCGAGACGGAGTCATTGCAAGGTTCTACTAACTCAATTTCCCCACTATATTTTACGTCTTTATGAAAGCGTCTCTGAGCCACGTCGTGTTCCATTTCCGTAATATGTCTCGCTGCTAGGTATAGTTGTTTCAATTCCGTCTTCGGTTAATCTCCTCTACTGATATTCCTTCCTTGTTCCATTCTTGACCTCTACTGATGTTCCATTCTTGAGTTATGTCTACACTGTAGTAAACATATTTGTATTCGTAAGACTTGCATCACGGCTCACGAACACGTAGCATAAATCCATTGGAACACTCCAGCTCGAAAGCAAGTCGCTCCTACCACAGTATTGCCAGTGCGCACGCTAACGCACCGTACCACAACGATTTCAGGATCTCATTGACATAATCATTTTTACCATAAAATAGCTATAATGATTTGCTGAATTTTAAAAAAGTGGGACAAATATTATGACAGAAGTTTTAATATTATAACAGAAGTTTTGAGTGAATTAAGTCAATGTTAGTAATTCTAATTCCTCCAATACTTGAAATATTTAAACCCGGCCAAAGTCAAACTGTCCCACAACAGGCCCTGAAGGTGCCCAAGGGGTTTGCGGAGGGTAGAGCTCCGCAATTTCTTGGCCGCCTCGGCACTAGGAAGATGTGGCCAGCACCTCACTCAATAATAACCGATTTAACCCCAGGATAGACCCAGAACTCAATTTACACCAGGTAGATCGTGAGATATACAAAGTCAGTAGTGCAATAATATTTAGTTCTCTTGAAATACGTATGGATTCCAAAAATAAAAGAATTCAAAATTTCTTTGTGATGGTAGTTCCTAAAACCAGATGTCAAATTACAAATGATTGCATATCATTAAAAATACAGCCCTTTCTCTGAAAAGTGAAAATACGTCTCTAAGGTGAGTTAAATTTAAGATCCCCAGTCCATAAAGGTAATCCTGAACAGATACGAAAATTAGCCATATTCCTGTATTAAAACGTCATATAATATATTGAAACATTTCATTATTTGTTGGTGTATTATTAAGGGATTATTATTACTGGATCAAAGCGTCGATTGAGTATCCTGTATAATGTGTTTTATTAGCATCTTCATAACATTTGTCAAAACCGCTTCCTTATTTTATATTTTAATTTTCAATCACAGTTCTATTTAGAGGAATATAATTTTACGAAGAGGAAATGAAATAATAGGATAAAATATAACATTTTAATTATTTATTTACATCCTAGGAAATGTTTCTTCACTTTTAAATTGCTAAGGGTTTAACTTCATGTTTTTGAACTAACGCTTGTATTTTGAACATTACATACGAAAAGGTCTTTTCAATATGTCTTCTTTAATCGAGGTTCATCAGTATGTAAAGAGAAGGAACTGTTGGTTGTATTTCTCAAGTATCGTAAACTTTCCACGCGACGTGTCCTTTTTAGTGAGCCAGGTTCTCAGTGCTCGCTCGCTCCAACTTACCTGGTGCTCCAGTGCACACTGCGACCCAATGACCTCCCGTACTGAAACTCTTCATGGTCCCGTCTTGCACTTGAAGAGCGCGAATACGCATCAGTTGCTGGCGACCTCACTTTCTACGAAGAAGGCACCGACCCTGTCCACAACGCAACCACTTACTCCTCTTCATCCTCTTCCATCACTTCATCTTCTTCTTCTTCCTCGTTTTTGACTTGCCCTACTACCCAAAAGCCAGTGCACTGCTTCCAGGCGCCCAGTGTCCCTCTTCTTCTCTCTCTATGCACCTAGCTGTCCCGCCCGCGCTGCCCCCGCTGTCGTCATGACGACGGCCGGGAGCTTTGTCCCGTACCGCCGCCGCCGCTGGGAGAATGCACGCCGCTCCACCGCACTAGCCGGGAAAAGAAGCAGTCTTTCGAGAGGAAGAACAAGACTCAGGTAATTCTGTATTTTGTCTCAGAGTATTAGGGTTTTTGAGTAAAAATTATGTTCACAGGAAGAAAGAAGTGAGATAGTACCTACTAAATTGCGTAATTTTATTATGAACCAATGTTGACTTCCTCCTACTAAGAATTTAAATAAAAAAATAAAATTAATAATAATTAAATTGTTTTGAATAATAAAATACTTAAAGTATCATTTAAATTATTTTAGCCGATAATAAATTAAGGAAAGCAATTAAAAATATCTGAAATTGTTGGTTTTTTAAAACAAAGAAAAAAAATAACAAAATCACTCATTTGCTAATTTATTGTGACTGATAGGCATTCTCAGAACATGTTTTGTGATATATGATATCTTTCATACTTCAAAATATGCCATTTTTCTTTCCCTAATAAATATGTAGAAATATTGAAATAAAAAATAGAATTTTATTAGAAAAGGCTAATGGGTCATTTTAGTGCCAGATTAGCGGAAAGATCTTCTGGACAATGAATCTTAGATTTAAACTGAAATATAGATGAAAGAAATGTATCTCTGAGGTGACTGTCATTGATCGATCAGGTTGTCGCCGCTTCAAGTCAGAGAATGTGTTCTGAGGACGAGGCGTTCCTAAGGGGACGGTAATAGGGTGTGCCGTAGGGACAGGGGTTTCGACAGTGAGACGAAGGCCACGCATGAGGAGAATCGCTAGGAGGAGATCGTTGTGGGAGAGGAAGAATTGCCGAGAAGGTACTTCTACGAAGCGAGGGAATAGGTTTTTCTAGATAAAAAACATACAGAGGATTGATACCGGCGTGGAACAGTAGAACATGGATGCAAGTAAAAGGTCGAGGAGCAGAGAGTGAGAAGGAAGGGCGGAAGAATAAGATGAAAAGGGATACGGAGGAGGACGGGATGCTGCTTCTTCTGGATCTGAGCCAGAGCAGACCGCGTCTTGGCCACGGGAAAGAATGAGAAGAAAAGAATGTTTTTCAGAAAAGAGGCTTGGTCAGAGAGTCTTCCAAGGAGTTCGACAGTCGTCAATTCGACTATTCGTTACTTCGCGCCATTGATACAGAAATGAATTTAGTTTTTGAAAGGAACTGACGACACTGAGAAATGTCACAAGGAGATATCCGTTCCATGAGAGAAGTAAAATAGTGCCACGAAGTAGATGAATTGATTTAAATTGCATTCGGTGAAACATATTCAACAGAAATATTGCAGGTTCTTCTTAGGTAGTCCATTTTTACGGAGAATATTAACGAAAAACGTTAACTGAATATCACTAAGTAATAATATAAATTAAAATTTGGAAGTAGATTTCTCTTAGAGCGTAGACATTTAATAAGCAAGCATTTTACGAAATGACACCTCTAATGGGATGGAATGGGGGTTGGAATGTTTAATTTATGTATCCCGCCATAATTCTGGAGTTCCTGATGCAATTAAAAATACAAAGGTATAATGTAATAATACTGGTCATCGTATCCAGTTTTGGCCACAAAAATTATTGGACCTTACTTCTTTGAGAGTAAAGATCGAGCAACTGCTCCTGTGATATCTGAGCCCTATAAAAACATATTGATTTCCTCATGCCAACTTTGCATGAAATTGCAAATCGTGTAAATCTTTGGTTTTAAAAAATTATGCAACGGCGCACACAGCAAAAATCACCTTGATGAATCTTAGAAAATTGTTTTCAGAATGTCTAATATTGAGTTTCGGAGACGTGTCTTGGCCACCTCAAATCTCACGACCCCTGACTATTTTCTATTGGGGTATCTGAAGGAGAAAGTCTATGACCAAAGACCAGGAAACTTTGAGCAGATAAAAGAGCGCATCCGAGAAGAAATAATCGAGTTCAGACAGATACATTCAGAGAAGTTATGGACAGCTTTCACCGTGTTCTGAAAGCGGTGATCACTTAAAAGATTTAAGTTCCGAAGATAAAGCTTCTCATGTTCCACGTACAGTATTTCGAGGAAATGTGTTAAGACCTTAGTAATTGCTTATAATTAAATTTTTTTCACAACACTGAAATATTTTCACGGTTTCTTCCCGAAAAGTATTAGACAAACAAAGCATGTCTTTTTATAATTTTCCCTTGTTTTATTTCTGCCTGTTTTCAGTCTCGTGTTACAAGCCAATGTATTCGAAACGTTGTCTTGTAACCAATTACATTCAAAAAATTATTAATTACATTTTATCCATTGGGATAAAAACATAATGATAATGTCAAATCAAAAGAAACAAAAGGAAACGTTGAACAACTTTAAAAATCATAAACAATCCAATTTACTTGAAAAGGTATTCTTTTTCTCAAATTAATACATTTAACAGATAATGAAATTTTTCAGTTTAAAGAAGCCTCTTTTTGAGTTCAAAATATTTTTAAATAATTATTGTTATATTTCATGATTATCAGTAATATTATATACCTCTGCAGCACATCTGTGTTAGATTCGCGTTAGAACGTTGCAGATGAGATACTGGTAGAAATGTCCAGTGTGTGTAACGTCTTTCACCGACGGGAATATAGTATTTGAGAAAAACCTAATTGCAACGTTCGCGAAAAACGCAATATCAACGTTCGTGAATAACTTGAAACCAATCCTCTTTTTTCTAGGTTGAAACCAGATCTAGAGTACTAGTTTTGTCGCTTGACAGTAACATACATAGGTAATTTTATTATTATTGTGATATAAGTGCCGAACAAAATACATAGTTCTCGGTGAAATGCAAACACTGTATATACGCATTACAAGGTTAACCTCAAATCAACATAATAATATGCAATGGATACGCCACAGCATAGTCGTTACTAATACTTTCCACACTAGAACCTTCCATAATAAAACACAACAGTACAACTAAAGAACTCACAGTGGTAACAGCAACAGAGAGACAGTCTGAATAGAGTACCGGCTCGGTAAAAGTAAACACAACTCCACGTGGTTTCGTTCGCTTCAACAGTTTCGGGTAACTTCGGTAACCCGCGCGCACCCTGGTGTGGACGTGGTCAGATGGGCGGTCAGAAAAGCGTAGGATGCAAACGTGTCGACGCGCGGCAAACTAAAAACGTGAATATTCTATCGCCAGTGTTAACCCACGCCCTCTGGTGTTGGTGAGGTAAGGTGGTGTAAAAGGCGTTGGGTGAAAACGCGTCGACGTGCAGCTAACCAAAAAACGTGAATCTAACGTGATTCGAACGAAAGTGAACTGCAGGGGTATCAGTGCCGTAATTTCCATTTCGATTGACATCCCTGACCTCCCAAGGCAGGGAGTGAGAAGAGAATGAAATATAAAAATAATGGAAGAACCCGATGTTGGATTCGCAACCGTACTTTGCGTTGCCATTGAGATGGATAAAAACGTAAGTTCGCATTGGAGACCTAGCATCTCCTAGCATCCGTGGAGTAGGGGGAGGGAAACAGGGACAGGAAAAATAATAAAAACGACTTATATTAGTGTTTAATATATCATGTTTAATACGCACAAGAGCAGCGTCGCACACTCAGTGCTGCTTAAGGTCACTATCACTCCCTATAAGTGAATGAATATCCTCCCTTTCGAAAGGGAATGAAATGTAAATATAAACGAAAATTATTGATATGTTAAAAATTATCATTGATATGTTAATCATTGTTTTTGGAACCGCTGAAATTAGTAGAGACAGTCCCAAAAATGCTTACGTCCACTATGAGCCCATACAATCCCCAGCAACCTTATGAGAAGGGGAGTCATGAAAAAATTATCGACCATGGAAGATACCAGTAACGAATCAACAGTGTTCGGCATCGCTCAACCGATAGTGATATCCCGATATCGTGGAAGTTCAAATTAAGCCCTCATGGATGAAGGACACCACTAGCACCCCTTAATTGGGGTAAAAAGAGTTGATGGGTAAAAATAATTAAAAACTAATTTTGAAATTTAAAAAATAAAAATTGCATCGGATTCATATATTAGGATTGATAGCATTATTTATTTATTTACATTCGAACCCAGAACCATTTCAAAATGACAAAACCTGGGTTATTAACTTTTTGTTTCCTTTAGGATTCATAACATGTTTGACTTCCAATGCTGTTAAGTTCAAGTTGACATCACATATGGATATTGGGTGCGATATCCTTGGAGCTGGAGGTGGGAGGAGCGATATGTAAAGATAATGTAAAACGACCGATGTTGGGTCCAAGTCTGTGGTGTTTGTGTATTCTGGGACAAATAATCGTATTTCCAATGACATTATGTACCCTTCAGATCACACGAGGTGCACTAAACTCCCAGGGATGGGGGTTGGGAAGAGCGTGACACGAAAAATTATCGAAAATATCTGCTAAGAAGGAACTTCACGGAAATTCACCCCTAAGAGGGTAAAATGGGAAACATGTGTTTTAAAAACTCTATCTCAATTACATCGGTGAAAATAACCGATACTACGCAGCCTACAAACTTGAAATTTGGCTATTAGGATCCTTATATGGAGTAGGGATCCGTTAAGTACAAATTTTTTTAATGGGGGTTGGAAAGTTGTATTTATGTATCCCACTATAACCCTGGAATACCTGGAACAATTTCAATCACACTTGATGTACAGATGACTAATTATCTTACAACAAACAATGAGCAAATAAGACACCCCTACCATCCTTAGGGACGAGGTTGGAAGGGGGTAATATGTAAAATTAATCGAAAAATCCTATATTTGATAAGAAGTCATAGTTATCGGTTGAGATGGATAAAGACGATCTTGATGTTTCGTAAGTTCACAAGTAGTCAATATTGGAGATATTAAACCCTTATCACCTCTGGGATATGGGGGGGGGGAAGGCAGGTAAAATGATCAAATTCGTTCGATATTGGTGTTAAATACATCAGTTTTACGGTTGCAGAAGAGAAGAGTCAAAATTTCAATGCTACTTAAGTCCACAATCACCCCCTATGTGGGAATATACTTCCTTTGGTTAGGAGTGAGAAGAGGTTGTAATGTAAAAATAATCGAAAATGACAGATATCAGTGTGTATATTATAATTTTCGGGGTTGAAATTTGTAGTGATATTCGCGAAGATATTATAGTCCAAATTCAGTCCTTATACATCCGTTTCATCCGTATGGAAAAAGATGCTATGTAAAGATTATGGGAAATGATATACACCAGTGACGAGTTACCAGTTATCGATATTCCTGAGTTTACTGTAACATCCTCATATCATATATTCAGTCCCCATGGGAAATAAGATATAGGTGGGAAATAAGATATGGATAGAGGGTGGGAATGGGTTGACATGTAATGGAAAGTGATCGATATTAGTGTTGAGATCAAAAGTTCCAGGGTCACTGAGATTATTAGACATTTACGATTACGCTTAAATCCATTGTTAAAATAGCTCCATTGTTAAGATAGCTCCGTACACCCCAGGGAAGTGTATGACTTGTAAAAGTTATCGAAAACGTTAGATATCACTGACGAGTTCAGAGTTATCGACGTCGCTGAGATGATTGGAGTAACCCCTTATACCGTTTGTCTAAATTCAGTTCCCGTGGAGAATAAAACATCCCTTGCCACACTAAAGGAAGAGTGGAAAGGAGAGTGAAACGAAAAAGTAATTGAAAATAATTAATTTACCTCGGATTCATAGTATCCAGGGTTGTTGAGATGTATGATTACCAATACTTTTAATTTCAAATTCACATCACAAGGGGGTACGATTACAAGATAACTGGAGTAGGTAAAGCGAGGTGTGAAAAGTATTTAAAACAACATATATTAGAGCCGTCAGTATACTCGTTTTCCGAGATGAATAATCGTACTACCGATGACCTTATTCACACCACATGAGACAAACGACTACCCTACATGTGGGGATTAGGAAGAGCGTAACATGAGAACTTACCGAAAATTACCGATATTAGTGTTATTTATAGTGTTCGGGTTTGGGGAGATGAAATATTCAACTCCCCGTATTATTAAGTGTAACTTCAAACGACGGTTCATTTTATTCTGTGTAAGAAATAGGTCAATATGAAACTATGGGTTTTTATCAACAAGCATATAAATTTCATAGCTCTGATAAGAAAAGTTTGAAATTGATCCTTTTATGTGTGACAAGATTTATAGCTCAGCACTATTTATTCGCTCAGTAAATATCATGTTACAATATAAAACATAGCTTTAGCCATAGGGAAAATACAGCAATAAAAGGGAAATTTGTATGGATATAAATTGGTCAACATTTTCCTTATGTTTCAAAAGTAGCTACTCTAAACAACGTACCTTTTCTTTTAAAATCTCTTATTAAGAAGAATCTAACAAATTTACTATAGAAGATAAAACCGAGAGATGTGAGAGAATATAGTTGGAGAGAGAAATGTTATTTGTGAAGCATTAGTTGATTAAGAAAAAATTTGGGTCTCATTTAACTCGACTTCACTCTCCGTCACTATATCGGATGTTGCAGTCTCACTGCGGTTTTGAATACATCACAATTTGAAAATCGCGACGTGCCTGGCTAGCGTACGCGCAGATAGCGGGGTCTGCCTCTTGACCACCACTCCAGTAATCGGGTATTAGAAGCGAAAACCCGGAAGGTAGTTCGGAGACGGACTCCGACCGCAAGGCTTCGACAAATCTACGACCTGGAAGAAGAAGTTGGTACAATTCTCGCCTCACGGGTGGAAGATCTGACATGAGAGAGGAAACACCTATGAAATCAGTTGAGAGCCCAGACGGCGAACGGACTATTTCTTCATAAGTATATCCGAGTGAAGAGTATCGAACGTGAGATTGTATGCAGACGAAGTCTGCTCTCGGAGAAGTTGAGTGGGCCAACTACAAGAGGACTAATTGTTGATTTAAATTAATTGTACATAGTTTATTTTTTATCTGCTCAAGAATGAACAATTAAATAAAATATATTAGTTGAGATTGGATACCACTTCCGAGGTCCATCGCAATACCAATATTATAAAAGACGAACGCGCAGTGACCTCCTCTATGCACACTGCACTCCAGACTTCTACCCAGACGTCATCTCTGCGCCATTCTAAGCCCTGATTTGCTGAAGAAATTGATTTTGCTGGTACGTCTCAACTTCAGTGATGAATTGAGCCAATATTTCCTTGAATTGAATAACTTCAAGCCTTGGCCCTGGGCAATTTAGTGACGAGCCATCAGCTTGTCGTATGTGATATTCGATGGACTGGCTCTCAAAAGATTTTTCCCGTAATGCTATATAAACATAGTCAACTGTTAAGTCTGTAACCTGAAAATAATTATATATTTTGACGTATCCCAGCAGGGTCATTGGTCCATGTGGTCTACTAATGAAAATATAAGTTATCCTCCTCCTCGTCGCTCAATCACCAGTGACTCCGTGAATATGCGTAATATTTTCATTCTAAAATACAAAATTAAAGGCGATTGAAAACAAATATAAAAAGGAGAATTTTTTTTCTTGGAATCCAAGTTTAAACATTTCCTCTTCAAGAAGCATTGTACGAAATGAAAATGTCAAAAAGAAAGCTAATACGAAATAAAATGGCCGTCACTTCTATTCTGGATAAACATACTTCTAACTCAACCATCAACGCTTATTTTAAGAATTACACAAAAATTACAAATGTACTGAACTATTCCACAAAAATTTTATAATATTGATTACATCTAATACATGTGAATTATAACACTTTAGATCTGCCACGACAATTTCTTACACATAACAAAACAATGAAGAATAACCCGAGCAATGATTATATATTCAGTTTTCATTAAAATGTACAAAATATTAATAAACTATCGATTATGAGGGAAAAGTGGAAAAAAAAGAACAAATGTGACAAGTGTATTCGAAGAAAGCCAATATTCATCATCCTATCAGGCACAAGAGAAATGACTTTCATGGAGAAGAAAGTGAAAATCGTAACCTTTTTTGTGGTACAGAATATTCAATATTAAATCAAAAATTATGACTGTGATGGGAAAAATGTAATAATATCTGAGAACTATTTGAAACTCAATGAAACAAAAGGAAGATGCTGTTGACAATCCGCTCCGCGCCTTGTCACCAGCACATCTTGTAAAAATACTGTTTACCAACCTTAAGCAAAACTTCGCGTCGAGGGTCTAAAATATTGTTCAAAAATTACAGAATAATATAGCATAGTTTGTTTTAAATTCGTGTGTGTATTAGGAGAGAGGATTGCTATTGTTAAAAACTAATGACCGCAACCTGAACAAAATTCAGTTTTAGACAAACATATGTTAATAAGATTTGTATATATTTGTTTCTTTCATTCGCGAAGTAGAGGGAGAGTGGAAATGTACATAAGTAACTAATTAATATCGTGTAAGTAACTAATAAACGCAGTCAAATAACGAATATGTATCTGAATCACCGTAAATGATTGTAGAGACATGTACTACAATTAAAAAACATATGAGTCAACAAACGAGAACGGGGTAATGTTATCATTACTGGGTAACATTATCCAGTAAATTGAATTCTTGGTTAGATACTTGTTCACGTTTTATTATAACGTTACATTTACTGAGACGAATTGAAAAGTATGTGGCGTCACGTTTGGTTCTTTTATTAAAATTCGCTCATGTACGTAACTTCTGGAAGTATACTCAATTGACGCACATTATTGACATACGCATGTATATTCCAGGATGAAGACAATTCATCACAGAGTTATCAAAGATTACTAAGAGATTGAGCGGGTGCAAGTTATTTAATGCTGCGGTTATAAGCGTTAGATACTTTCACTTCTCGTGGTTATATACAAATCTGAATAAAGTCAGCATCAGCTTTCAAATAATTGTAAAATTACTGTATTTATTATTAGGTCTAAGAGCAATTTAACAAAACGAATTTTGAAGTTATACGATCAATCACAATGGAAACAATCGTAGTTTGTGACTTCACAGAACATCTTTTCAGGCCGATAAAGAAGTTTTAAGTTTACAATATACTTTATGGAATAATTTAAAACTTAGTTTCAATTACAAACATTGTTCTTTTATTACAATTTTTCAAAGTACGAGTTGCTCCGGGAAAAGTCAAAAAATACTCTTCTATTTTTACCAATAAATAAAATCATCCAGTCATGACAAATATTTTGTCTTCAATCAGTCAAGGCAAATTTTAATAAGCTACGTTGTGGCATATCTAGATTCTATGCAGATGTTCTGGGTCACCTCGAACTCGCGTATTCATGATTTTTAAAAGAACAATAAGTATCACATACTTAATTTAAGCAGTACATTTTCAAAAGGAATCTTGTTAAAAATGGGAAAATGCCATGACTCGTTTATGGACCTGTCGTGTGAGGGAGAGTGAGTTTGCTCTCTGTACCTTATGAATATCATAAAATGTTTATACGTAAAACGCAAGGAAATGTATATTTAGTTAACATTCTAGTTCAAATTAAACCATTTTCTTTTTCTGAACAAAGAATTGAAACGTACGAAGATTTCAATGAACTGAGGGTTCCAGCAAAGGAAACTAGAGACATCGGAAACACATCGAAATCGAAAATTCATAGAAATTGTGTCGAAAAGGAATAAATTCTAATTTCGAATTTTTGTTACGTTGTAGAGCTCATTCAATGATATCTATTTTATTAACCTATACTTCATGACATTTTATTCCATTTCAATGAAGGCAAATTCCCCCCATCTTCTTTTTACTGTATGAATCACGAAAAAACCGATAACTAAATATGAATATGATAATTTAAAATTGCTAATTGATCCTTTTTCTTTTTATTGAATATGATGAATTTACTTTTACTCGTGTTTATATATTTGTGTATATAGCTGGCCTTGCGTTATTAAGTACAAAAATTCGTATAACTAAGTATACAAAAACTATACATCGTTGTGGTATCTTTAAACGGTAAACGTTTGTTGCAGAACACGACTAACAATAATGACTCACCATTCTTCCTGGAAGCAGTTTATATCTCGCATCGTTTTTCTCTGCGAATTAAAGCAATTAAACAAAATCTCTCTTAAACAATTTGGTTTCAAGTGTAGCGAACAGCAAGAGGACACTTCTGCTCTGATTTTCCGCAAGCAGTGGCGCGTGTTAGCGTGCGTTCGACGAAGCTCGACAGCTCGAAAACGCTCCATCCACGAGAGGCGCGCGAGAGCGTATGTTCGGGAGAGAGGGCAGGAAAAGTGGAGAAGGAAAGAGGTCTATGGGGACCTCCACGAAACAGTACGCAAGCTCTTCCTTCCCCTCTGCTTCATACCGCACGAGTCCACCGCCGCCGCAGCAGCAGCACTGAATTATAGACAGCCACTTGTTATTTAAAAAGCTATCCATCCGCTTCCACGCACGCACACAGACAAGTCGAGCGAGCTTTCGCTTGGTGGACGGGCGATTTCGAGCAATTTTTCCAGCACATAACTCATGGCTTTCCAGACAGATTTTCAGCTGTTAACTCCGTTGGTTGTGCAACCGACCGTTTAGCGCCCTGTTCGTCCTCGTGGACCTCATCTGTAGTTTCCTCTTTCCCTAACGGCGCACTCGAAACTTCCGAAATTATTGTTATTTGGATGCAGCGATGGCTCTAATGGTGAGGATACACGTAGATAACGCGCACAGTGGCCACATGCCTTGTATGAGATGGTCAGATGGATTCATATTTGAGTATTGCCAATATAAATACGATTGCCAATACAGTATGAATCTGTTTACAAAGTTCATCAGTAATGATCATTATCTTACAAATTTGTACATAAATAATTCTTGGAATATGAAAAATATTTATAGGAAGTTTTAGTAAAAAATACTGCGTGAGAAACACTTGAAAAATATGATAAAAGTTTCAATAACTCACCTTTTCAAATTAAAACTAATTATAATCCAAGGATTACAATATTTTTAAGGTTATGTACTATGAAGAAGATGCGCCATTCTTTATTATAAAAATAAAATGTTGTCTGGAATAATTTCGATAATAGTGTTTCCAGAATACATGTTCGAGAATGTAACAAATGAAATATTTATACATATACACTCATTGCAAATACAAACAAGATTTTCAATATTTCATTGCATTTTTCTTTTACTTCATATTCCTTGTTAGTGAGAAGACAATGGACAACAAAAATGAGTGTAAAACGTTTTCGTAACTACCACACAATTCATAATATTGCTTTCTTTATTTATACTGGAGATGGTGATGAGATGTTATTGTGTCCATTCATTTAATACTTAATATTTTCATGAATTTTCCGTTTAATTTTTGAACCACGTTTATTGAAAAACATACAAATCGTTTCATTTTACTCATTTTCATTTGAGTCGATTCGCACATCAGTTGAAGGAATAGACAAGCAAAATTCCTGTCTCAATGCTCTCTTCTGATTATGCAAATTCACACTTTTCTTGAAAATATTTATTAATTATCATTGTGATTCTACTTTAAATTTATTATAAATTTATTTTTTTATATGTGAAGCAGATTCATCACTTTTATTAAGCCTTCGAAAACTAGTAGAGGCGTCTCAAACCGCAGATGAAGCGGAACACTCACTCGAAAACTACGTGATTTTGTGTTCGAACATAAATCCACATTATCAAATGGGAAACGTACGACGTTTTGGACACCAATGAAAAAGAACAGTTCGTTCACACGGAGGCGAAACGTGCTCAGACTGGTAACAGTGGAGAAAGTCTTACGCGCTGTTCATATCTCCGGATTACAAACGGATATACAGAGAAATGTACGCAAAGGCTTTGCAGTATATTCTGATGACCCCGACGCTCAGTGGCTTTTAATAATAACACGTGAGAGTGGTTTTCTAAGTAAGACAAGGATAAAAGTTCATATGACATCTCAATTAATTACGATAAGAATTATATTTGAACGCACGCACGCTGTTGTGAAAATATTCTCTTTTATCGGTGAATCTTTTACACCCCAGATTTTGTAAATAAGAGGGAAAATTGAGTTTTCCAAATAAAGTGAAGTAGTTAATAAGTTGGTAGATATTTAGGGATGAAACGTTATTCATTTTCATATTTTTGCTAGTTAAATTTCTAACTTCCTTCCAGAAACACAGGATTCAGATATAACTCAATTTTTTAAAATTTGTTAAACTTTTTGGTTCAGTTAGTTATCTAAAATAGTTTACTTATGGAAGAGTAAAAAATCCAACCAGAAATAGTACATGAAGAAGACATAATCCTGGATTACTATTTTAAATTTTTCGTGTACGACAGGATACTACAATGAAAACTTTTAACAGAATTTTATCTCATTTTTAATACATTCTGAGTGATAGTTATCTCTACAGATTACTGATCATCATCAGGTTAAATAAAAAGTTATGTAAAACATTCCTTTTCTCATGATACCTTAAAATCTATTTACTTAAAAAAAATATTTATTGTCTTTGTATTACGTATGTTTGTTTTGTAGGACATTTTGTCTCTATTATTATGTATTCTATCTATATTATTTTTGTTTATTTCTTTACTCCTTGGTATAGTTTTATTTTTTTCTACTTGTATATTCTAATCTGAAGATGATGGATGTTATGTTAAGTGAACTATGACCCATAATGGAGAAAGTCTCTGATTCATAAAAGAACTCTGACTCATAAAACTGAATGGAGAAAACATAATATAAACCATTTTCAACTAAGTACTCATTTAAAATAAGAAATAGTTGAATATAAAAATGAATTCTTTCATTATTTCTCCTTGTCAGGAGTGTCTTGTGTCATGACAAGGCGTTGGAAATCGATATGTCCAAAGAAAACAATGGTTCTGGTTCAAAGGGCGAATTTCTACGAATGCCGTCGCTTGTACGGGGCACATTAGAAATGAGGAATCCAGGAAACGTCACTGAAGAGGCGGTACAGCGCCATTACAGAGAGAATGGCTTCTTTATGGCACGGAGGCGGCAGGGGCTTCACAGAACAGCGTCCCCCGGGGCATTTCGGTCCGCCAACTCGCACGCCGTGCTTCCGAATAGAGCGGTTATGGTTCCGAACCAAGCGACGCCATTTCCTGGAGAAGCCTTCTGAGCGATGGGAAGGGAGTTGGGGGTTGAGAGGGGGCGCAGCATATTATGGGGACACGCGTTCATCTCCGTGCAACCCCCTACACCCCTTCAAGGGAAGGATTATGCTTTCTGGGAAGGAACTCTTGCGGGTTCAAGTAGTTATAAACCCTTTCCGGAGGATTAACTATCAGTAATGACGCGAGGAATGCTTACCACGCCATTACCACCGGGGAATGCGATGGATCCTGATATTCTCACAAAGGCTAATTCACCCATGGAAGAGTGATATTGTGATGGATGTTTTTAGTGATGCTGCTGACATCTATTGTTTGTGACGATGGAAAATCATGTTAATGAGCACTCGCTGTTGTGACAAATACATGGGACGTACACTCCTGTAAACGTAGTCCAAATTGGCACTTTTTAAATTACGTCTGGCTGTCAAAATGACGATAACTCATGGTCGTCAAATTTTGAAACAAATCAGTTCATAGTTTCCATTTGTTTCGCATATTAAACGTAACGTAAACAAACGATTAAGAGGAAGTTGGCTTCGGACGTGGTTTTCCTCAATATTCCTGAAAAGAATCAAATTAAACATATTAAAATGGAGATATTAATCATTGTTTTCCTCAATTAAATTTATGTATTATTAAGAAAATATTATACTTTATATTATTTTAATACTAGAAGAACTTGTTGTCCGGGATTTGAAAAGCCACTTAAAACAATTATTATTGGACACTCTGATATTAAAACACATGTCAACAGGTCTGGATTTTTCATCTCATTGTGCTCGGCGTTACCCAGGTGATCTTATATAATATTCGAAGTTCATTATATTACATTTTTACTTTTATAATTTCAAAAATTTAATAGAACTAAGACAACCTACAAAGTACACAGTTTTCAGTACTGTATACTTATATGTACGTAATTACAAATTATTTTAAAATAAAGGCAGAAGGAAATTTCACTTTACACAAAAAGCTCTGAGTCTCCTCTGGATACCTGGCGCCATCTGGTTGTATAGATGCCTTACGCGGTTGTATAGAAGCTGTGGTAACGCGGGGCTCTGCCAGATGACAAGATACCCCAGCTACTCGTGGGACAGCAATGGAATTAGATAAATCAACCCAAATCCACAGCAGATGAGAATTCACGGTGCTGAGAAGGCGGGCTACTGTCGTAAACTGAGCAGCACCCCTCACAACAAAAAGGAGTCTATTGGTCTGTTTCACCGGGACAAACCAAAGAGTTTAAAACCAGTAGGTGAGACCTTTACTGAACGTAATAACACGCAAAGAAGAAATTTTTGGTCTCTAGTAAAAGGTAAAGAAATAATGTGGTACTACTACTACTACGAATTATCGAGACAACGTAATCCGTAATTAAGACACAATATGGTACTCAAAAAACTTGCAAACCAAAGACAATATATAGTAAACAACAGTAATTTAAGTCAATCGCAACTCAAAGAAGTCAAAATCATTGCAACCAATTAATTTTCGGGAACATCTCATTTGACAAAGGAAATTGAAACAGAAGAACCAATGAACAAATATATAGACACATATGATATGGATAATGTTTCATATGAAGCATTAAAAAGGAACCTGCTTCAGGATGTAGAGACAGTGAAAATGGTGACTATGAACAAAAGAAATCCATTAAGAAAACTGACTGGAATAAAGAAAGTCAGGGATATATTAGAATAGGTAAACAAAACTCTAAGAGAAACACTTCCATCTGATGAGGAAATAGTCATGACCATCACTAATCAAGTAATGTATGGATGTGCAAATTACATCAATAACAAAGGACACAATGGTAATAAGAAAAATATTCAGAGAGTATCACCATGGGTGTATAGGATACAAGACAAGATCAGCAAATTACGGAGTGATCTAGCCATTCTGTCTGAAGTCAGAGATAACAGATAGATATATGGGAAAATATTCCTATGGAACAAAATTTTTCTTCTCAAAATAAAATATAGAGTAGAATCGAGTTTAGATGTGGAACGCCAGACGCAAATTTGAGAGAGAAAATTCAAGCATTCGCGCAAAGAATCAGAAGTACAAAAAAAGAGTAAATTTTCAAACTCAGAACACCATGTTTGAAAGGGACAACAAAGGATTCTACAGGGAACTAAAGAAAAAAAAGAATAAATAACAGAAATTCCAAGCATGGATGAAACTGAAAATTACTGGTCCACTCTCTGGTCGTCGAACGAACAGTATAATGGCGATACTTTAGCAATAGATGCTAAAGCAAGAGACTTTAGCAATATATGCTAAAGTAAGAGGTAGAATTTCATCATTTAAATGAGTTAAACACAATTTCAGAATTAAATGTAGATAAAGAAATATTTGCAAACACACTCGTTAAGATGGAAAATTGGAAAACCGCAGGAGTAGATAAAATACGATGGTTTTGGATTAAAAGACTCACTGGACTATATCCCTACCTCCTGAAATCAATAAACAGAATTTTAAATGGAAATTAATCTATCCCCGAATGGATGAAAGAGGGAGTAACATACCTAATTCCCTAACAACCTCCTTCCCCAATCCCCTAACCAAATCTACTAACAAACCTAAAAGTTTTAGACTCATGATATGCTTGTCAGTCACGTACAAAGTAATTTCGTCAATTGTACCAAATTTCAGGTATCAACACTTCGTTGCAAACGAAATAATACCCTTGGAACAAAGAGAATGCACATTTGGATGTAAAGAGATTTTACTAATAGACAAAACCATTTTGCGGGAGGTAAAGGGAAAGAAAAGAAATTTGGCAGTAGCTTGGGTAGACTATGAAAAGGTCTTTTATAGTGTACCTCATGAACTTATTGTAAAGCTCACGGAAGTATATGAGGTATATGACTCAAACAATTATGTCGAGATTCTGTGACCAAATGGTGCACACGTTTAGTCTCGAATTTCAATAACGGACATGATGAAAGTCAACCAATACCCATAAAAAGAGGAATATTCCAAGGGGATTCATTGTCTCCCCTTTTGTTTTGTATGTGTCTCTTCCCTTTATCGAGAATTTTGTCACAAAAATATTAGGGGTTCCAACTTCTAAACAAACACCAGAGCATAACCCATCTTGTTGACGAGCCCTAAAGCCCCACGAAAAAAAAAAAAAAATAACCCATCTTTTCAACAAGGATGATCCCAAGATACTTGCCAGAAATGAAGAAGAACGACTAGGCATGCTTAAAATAGTGAAAGAATACAGCGATGATCTTGGGATGGGATTTGGAATTGACAAATGTGCAAAAGCTGTAACAAGGAAAGACGGAAGGAACGGAAAGCTTGGAAATTAATCAAGCAACCACCATTAAGGAAATAGGACCACATTGAAGCAACAAATATTTAGGAATTGAAGAGAATAATATAGTACATGATGAAAATATGAAAGATAAAACTACTAATGAATACCTTAGGATGCTCATAATGATTTTGGAAACTGGATTAAAGACTAAATGGATTTCTTCCTAATCCACTTTGGCAATAGGAAGCTTGGTAGTACCTGTTCCGGATTTCACTTTTGGCATGGATCGCCAAAGAAGGAAATCAGCGCAATAGATCGGAAAACAGGGAAGATGATAACAGCTAATGGAATACTCCACCCTAAATCAGATATAGACAGAACTTATATACATCGCAGAGATGGAGGAAGGGACTTAAAACAAATCTATGCATCATATCAGACCCATAATATGGCTAAGTGTCTAGTAGCAAATAAAGATGGTCAACTAATTATGCAAGTGCAACAAATCCAAAGAGAGGCTGAAGGAATAATAAAAAATGCCATAAGAAATATGCATGAATTACGAAATAGTCAACAAGAGGAAATCTCCCTGAACACAGAAGAACAGATGGTTAAAGATGATATGAAGAAACTTTCTCAAGAATACCTGAAAAAGAATTGTAGTGACAAGAAGTTACATGGACAATATCTAAAGAGAATAAATCAACCCAATGTAGATATGAAAGTCGCTCATGGATGACTGAGACGAGGGAACTTGAAACCAGAGATCGAAGCACTGATCATTGCAGCGCAAGACCAAGATTTTAGGACCAGGCATGATGAGAAATACGTATTGAATATCACAGCTGATGGCATATGTAGATTATGACAGACTCACTCACAAACTATTGACCTCATAGTTTCTGGATTCCCTCAGCTAGCAAAGCATGAATACATAAAGATACATGACAAAGTTTGCAACTACATTCACTGGAATACGTGCAGATATCCAGTTTTGCCAACCTCAGAAGTTTGGTTTAAACACGACCCAAGGGAAGTATCAACCACAGAGGAAATCACGATTCTTTTCAATCAAAAATCCACTCCGACAAATGCATCCCTGTCAATAAACCGGATATTGCAATTAAGGACCTCAGAAACAGAACGTGCCTGCTGATTAACGTAGCAGTACCAATTGATAAAAATTTAGCGCAGAAAGAAGCAGACAAGGTGCTGAAATACAAACATTTGGATATCGAAATTAATAGGATGTGGGGAGTTAAAACAAAGATTATCACTGTTATCGTGGGTTCCCTTGGCGCGCTATATGTAAATTTAAAAAATCATTACAGTATCCACAACAGGCAAATAAAGAGAATGGGAAATACAAGAGGTCGCTCGTTTTGGCACAGCCCACATTTTAAGAAAGATCATATAATCATTTTGAGAGCGGGTAGCAATCTGGGATTAGAAATTTAAACCAGCTAGAACACCTTTAGAGCTGTGAAGTGAACATCACTACATCAAAATAATAATAATAATAATAAACCAATAATCTGCCTACCTATCACATACAAGAACTTAACATCTATAATGGGAAGAACATCTATAATGCCCAAAGAACAAAAAGGATGTGTCAAGGGTGCAATGGATTGTAAAGACCAACTGTTGATATCAAAGGCTATTACAGAAGACTGTAAATCAAAAAAACTTAAACATTGCATGGATATATTACCAAAAATCATACGACAGTATACCACACTCATGGATTATGAAATCACTGAAAATGATAAAAGCAAATGAAAACTTAATATCATTCTATGAAAGTAATATGGAGCAATGGAATACAACACTACTAGGACCTACTATAATAGCGAAAAATGTTGGAATCAGAAATGGCATCTTTCAAGGACTATTTTGTATAGCCTTCATTCCTCTTACAAGAGAACTAAAAACAAATGAATTAGGACATACTCTCGACAAAACAGAAATTAAAATAAACCACCTATGGTACATGGACAATTTAAAATTATTTGCAAAATCAGAGAAAGAGATGGAAACAGAAATGAAACAATCAAGGTAATGAATGCGGACATTGGTATCAAGTTCGGAGTAGATAAATGCTCAACAGCAACTTTAAAACGTGAAATATTGTATAATACCTCATTTCAATACTTCTACGAACATTAAACAATTAGAACCAGGATACACATACAAATATTGATGATAGTGATGATATTGATCATAATAAAATGAAAAACAGGCTGGAAACAATATTTTAGATGAACTAGACAAATACTACAAACAAGTTTGAATGCAAAAAACTAAGTCATGGCAATAAATTCTTATACTGTTCCAGGAAATCTAAATCTAAATGAAATTCAAAAAACAGCATTGTTGGGATTTGCCCATATCTTGAGAAAAGTATTGTAGCTACTGTATGGATTATATCCAACCCTAGAAATGTGGTTCATTCCCGGTTGGAAGAAGGATACCAGCATTAACTCAGATAAAAAAACATAATAATAATAATAATAATGATGATGATGATGATGATAGCAATAACAACCCCCCATGGGATACCACCTTAACGAAGCACTGTCCTTGCGGGCGGTGGGGTTTTGCATGCTCCAATGAAGCTGGGGACTATGCCGGTGGTAGCGTAGCTACTGGCAGGGTCGCCCTAGTCGGACAGACCCAGGCGGAAGAGTCAGACGAAGGTATCCCACAATGACCTGTCTGGCCAATCCGGTTTTCACCCATCCTTTGCCTATTCTCTATATCACTCCCTTCCATGCATTCACCTGGCAGATAGGTATAAAATACATAACAGAACAATACGGTGAGAACTAGAAGACAATCCTCGGAAACACAATCACCAGGTGACCGGACTGTCCCTAGAGGATTAAGAATGGTGCAGTCTACTCTTGGAGTTGGGGACAGCAGCATCCCTGATAGTCATGGATTAGAAAGTCGTAGGCAGTCAGTATCGACATCCTTTGCTAGCTCAATAGAACATCAGAACTACAGATTCGAACCGTAAGCAACGCCACCTCTCAAATTAGTGAGGCCGCTGTGCCTGGTACACTTCCTATCAATAGGCGTACAATATGGACCGATGAAATGAACAGATTTATTGTATACACCCACTACTTGATAACTGAAATGGAGAGAAACAGAATAGGTTTTAAGAGAAAACTGCATGAGAATTTTTTTAAAAAGGATCCAAATTTTGGGTTTTCTGAACATAAAGTAGTCAGCTTAGAGTATTGTTGAAAAATAAGTACGTATCGGACCAAAATTGTAGAACGAATTATAGAAGAGATAGAAAGAGATTTTTAAAAAAAATAGAAGCAGCACCCCCATCTCAAATTTGCGAGAAGAGACAGAATCTAATACAGACAAAAAAGAGTGAAGAAATTCAAGGTGTTGCTTCTGAGAATCCGACTAACGAAGAAGAGGAACCAATAAAGGAGAGGATCCAGAAGTGGCCGTGTGGATAAATCAAGAAGAAGGGGAAGTAAATAAGTTAAAAGTAGAGATGCAAAGAGTCATTCTTGAATATAGTGGAACTGATCCAACGTTCAGACCAATCCTTCCAAAACACCATTCATCGACGAAATTCACTATTACCATACAAATGCTTAATGAAAAAGTATTACCACAATTCTTAACTCACATTCTCAACACAATTAATATAATTAGAAGAGCTTCACACGCTAAAATACTGTGGAGCTAATATACAGTGAAAGCAGCACAAAGCACAAAAGAAAAAACCTGTGTGAATGAGAAGTCTGGAAAAGCGAATTGAGAATTTAATAGTTGATCTAAATAGAATAATGGGCTACATGGAGGGTAAGAGGTCCCGTAGATCACACAATCATGTGAATAGAATAAGGAGAAAGTACCAAATGCACGGAAAATATGATAGACGAAACGAAAGTATAAATGAAGTCTACAATACAATCAAACAAAAACTGGCGGCTTTAAATAAGAGACCCAAAAGATAAGACCAAGAAACAACAGAAAGAAAAAATTAAAAACAATCAGTTCACAAGCAATGAAAAACGATTCTACAACCATATAAATCAGACAACTAAGAATGGGAATGGAATACCAAAAGAAAGAGAATATTGAAAACTACTGGGACAAAATGTGGTCTGAAGGAGTAAAACATAATGAGACAGCACTCTGGATCAAGAAGGAAAAAGACTAGAAAATATGGAATACAAAGACAGTAGAGGAAAATGAGGAAACCATTAGAAAACCACTGGAAAGCTCCCGGCATTGACAACGTTCACAACAACTACTACAATTACTTGATATGCACACACAGATATTTAGCCCAAGCTTTTAGCATGACACTGAGAAACCCTAATGAATTTCCAGATTTTATGACAATTGGAATAACATACGTGAAAGCTAGAGATGACGATACAAAAGATCCAAGCAAATATAGACAAATTACATGTCTCCCAACCTTATACAAAATTTTTACATCAGTGGTAGCCAACAGATTATACAAGCATTGTGAAAATAATAAAATAATTGAACAAAAAAGATGAATAAAACAGAGAAAAAAATGAGTAAAGAACAGCTGATCGTAGAAATGGAAGTAACAGACCATAAAACAGAAAAGGAATCTGTATATATCATATATTAACTCCCAGAAAGCATATGATTCAGTACCGCAAAGCTAGCTGCAAGATACCCTAGAGATATACAAAGTCCATCCGATATTAAGAGACTTTCTGAGGACTACAATGGCCAAATGGAAAACAAAAATCATACTATGCAGTGATGAAAGAAAAATTGAAACCAAGTACATCCAAATAAACAAAGGCATATTCAAGGGAGACTCATTAAGTCCTTTATGGTTCTGCATGGCCCTAAACCCGCTCTCCTAAATTCTAAGAACCACAGACGCAGGCATACAAATTAGGCATGGTAAAGAAAGTATCATTCACACTATCGGATCTACTCTATATGGATGATGTAAAACTCTATGCAGTCACAGAAAATCAACTGAAACATTTGATTGAACTAACAAGTAATTTCTCTAATGACATAAAATGAAATTTGACATAGACAAATGTAGAACACACAATAAAAAGCAAAGAACAAATTGTAGCTAGAATTGAAGGAAAAACACTACCTGAAATTGAACCAATGTGTGAAGAGGAAACATACACATATCTAGGATTACATTAGAAGAAGAACAGAGAAGAATAAAGAGACGAAAGAGAAAATTAAGCAGAAATACTTTAAAATAATTGACGTGTCTCAAATCTAAATTAAATGCCAAAAATGTATTCAAAGCCATGAACACTTGCGCCGTCCGACTATTAACATACAATTTCGGTTCCTGAAATGGACACAAACAGAAATGAAAAACATACGAACAAAAACTAATATAGCCATGAGAAGACATATAATTCATCAACCAAAAGCAGCTGCAGAAAGAACTACACTGAAAAGAAAAGATGGGGGACGGGGACTAATAGATATTCTTAACTTAGAAAACAAAATTGTTCACAATTTAAGACAGTATTTCTTCTCAAAACTAGAAGAATCATAGTATTACAAGGCAATAGTCAAAGCAGATAAATACACTCCCCTAACATTAAGTGTGAAAACCCTTGACGTAGAAGAAGATGTAACAAAACTTACTCGTCAGAAAAAAGGCCCTCCATGGAAGGGTTGTAAATGAAGAAAGCCGAGACTGTCGACATACAAGCGTCGTAAAGCTGGCTAACCCATGGAGAACTACAACCCGAAACTGAAGGGTTCTTTATCGCCATCCAAGACCAAGTGATCAATACCAACCATTACCGTAAGTACATCTGGAAAGATGGAGTTGAATCGGTCTTATGCCGGAGATGCAAAAAGGAAACTGAAACAATACACCTCATCATAAGAGGGTGTCAAGCTATAACACAATGTGATTACAAATTTAGACATGATCAAGTGGCAAAAATAATTCCTCAGGAATTAGCTTTGAAATACAAACTACAGGAAAATAAGGTAAATTTCAACCAATATTTAACCATCCACCATTCTTGAAAATGGAAATTGTGAAATTTATCGGGATAGATCCATCAAAACAGACAGAAAGTTGGAGCACAATAGACCGGATATAGTAGTCAAGAAAAAAATAGCGAAAGAAGTACTCCTCATAGACATCGCCATCACCAACAACAATAATCTGGAACTATCATACAAAAATAAAATTACAAAGTACATTGACCTTTGCTTCAAAATTAAGGACATGTGGAAATGTGACAGAGTGAGAGTAATCCCAACAATTCTGTCAAACATGGGAGTAGTACCGAAAAACCTGTTCAAATCGTTGCAAGAACTGGAACTCAAGTCACAAAACTTTCAACTCATGCAAAAATCAGTTATTCTAAACACATCCCGTATAGTTCGGCGATTCTTATACATGTGATGTTCGATGATAACTCCTTCATGTTTCTCTCCGAATATCCATCTAATTCAGATTTCGGATAGTATGTCGTTTCGAATACATTAAAAGTAAACCAAATACATTCGACTAACATTTATGGTTTCGTGTCCTCATGTTAAATTATTTAAAGCTATCGTGTTCTGTACGCCAAACAGTGAGCCAATAACACGAATGTGAGCAATAATAAAACACCGAGAATTAAATGCAACGTATGTTTCATGAAACAACCTGAACGTACAGCACGAATTCTCCTTGTGATGGCGCTCTACAGCCACAAAGCAGACCCTAGTGCTTGTTTAAGCCTCGAGAGGCATTTGCAGACAATAAGCCAACACAGCGTCAGTTTGTGGTTTGTGCAACCACAGAGAATGCGTGACGCTGTGACGTTTCGTGTGTGGTAGCGTGACGAAACAATCGGAGGACACACTTCAGCAACATGCAGAGATATACTGGCATCACGTGCTCAGTCCAAAGCACGTCCTGTGGCCAAGCGCTGGCACAGATTTCAATGGACTGCTGTCATGAGAGCACTAGGAACATTCCAGATTTCCTTGAGAGCTAGTTATAGATGATTGGTCACAAAATACTAGTCTCAAAAGGCGTAAAAAGACAAATCTAAACAATTTAGAAAACGTGTATCGTTAAACTGACATGACAATATTGAACAATATTTCTTCAAAACGGAATTTCTCACTATTTTCTTTCAAGCTGAAGGAAAATCATGAAAGATTTTGAAAATTACATTGAATTTTTTTTAAGATGTAGCGAAGGGATATCATATTTTTTGTTTGTAACACAAGTCAATAGGTTAACTTCTACCACTGAACACAGAATCCAATGTGGCTGATCCCACAGTACTCTCTCTATTGTGAGAAACACACTTCCGAGATCTTCTTTGACAGGTCAGAATACGAGTAATCATATATATTCCTTTTGACTTGTCTGTTGATATACTATATCTAATATATTTTAATATATCAAGCGTCATTATTGTAATTATTATTGTACAACATTCAAAGACGAAAATTTTCTTAATTTTCGATCAATAAATATATATTTAAACTAGAAAATTGAATATTGAATTATTTAGTTTGTGAAATGTAGCATCTGTTCAAAAAAATGAGTCGTATTACATTAGTAAATTTAAAACATTTTATAGTACATTTTGTAGTACGGTGGAAAATATTACTAACAATACCATTACTTTTGTTTTCTTCAGTTTCATGTACGTAATTACTTTTGAATGTTACGAAATTTTGAGGGATTTATTAAATTTTAATATGCTATGACTGGATCAATTGTGGTCTCTAATTATCTCTACCTGATATTTAGTGAAACATGTAGAATCTGAAAAGGTAAATTAATGTGTTTTTTTCTGCGTTGGAAGGAATATTAAGAGAGCAAAGTGAGTCCATATGAATCCAAGATAAACCTCGTATTGTGGCACCGAGGTCGGTAGCTCTCGTAGAGCTCAAGGGAGGATATATATGACTTACGTGATATGTAAGTTGGATATCCAATGCTCATCTCTAGGGGTGTTCGTGTATATAATGTTTTAAACCAAAATGCAGAGCTTCTTGTTTTCTCTCGAGACATTTGACGTTTGGGCAGCTGCGAAATATCAGTTAATTGAAATACTCAATTACGATGTCACCATGAATTTTCATTTAGTGACTGTTCGTAACGACTTTGAAATAAAGTGTCACGCTCTAGAATGGGACCCAAACAAGTGTTGATAAAATAAATAAAATATTAAATAATTATTACAAGTTTCTAATCTATTTTGGAGAAAAAAACACCACTAAATGTATTTAATACAAATTTATGTATTGTAACCAATTAAAAATGTTGATTAGATCAGAAATTTTAATGAAATTTTTTGAATGCTTTTTTTGCAATGAGATTGTGTAAGAACCTGGTACATTATTTTTCCCCCTTTAAAAAGTAACTTTTCTATAGATTTTAAGGATTTGGTCCATTAATTCGTCAAACAAATACGCCCTATAAATCGACCCGGTTTTTTACCATTACTCTGATATTGCAATACACTTTGACATGTTTATTAACTGTTTAATATAATTTTGTAACGTTGAAATATATTAACAATCTTTATATAAAACAACAATAATGTTTTATAAATTGGAATAAGAAAATTATAGGTATTTATCTTGCAATTTGACCTCAACCTTATGCTTTTTAACTTAGTTTCGACTGGAAAACAATCTGAAAATTACATTTAAAAAAGAGTTTTTCGGTAAATTAGACTTCAAATAGTTTGTGAGTACTTTTAGGTTTACTGTGTGGTATCATATTGTTAATTCGTGTTAAAATGTAACATGAGTGATGTTTTACTCAGATGATATAATAGAGCCACTGAAATTTTAAAAACTGGTTATAAATCTTTTGAACAAGGTGTAAAAATTACGAATCTGAATACTCAAATCCAATATTTGCACACCTAAATGAAGTGCTTGCTCTACGTCCAGCAATCAGATAAGCGTTCCTCAAGTCGCGTAAATTAAAGGTTTCATTGCACCGCCCATCAATCACCTGTCGTCGCTAGCCGTCTCTCGTCCCGACTCCACACGCGCGCTTCCTGCAGTCTCTCCTGCAAATGCCTCTGCACGAGGCTACAGTCATCACTCCCCCCACCGTGCCCCACNCGAACCACAAAGCGATTCCAGCGCTCATTTCAACATAAGCCTCACTGCAGATGATGAACACAAGAGAGTTTACTCGTGGTGAGGATCAAACGATATGAAAAATAGGGTCGTCCATAACTGCAAAGCTCGAGTCCCGTTCGGAGTTTCATTTCCACACTCCTGCTCCACACGCAATTTGTGGCACGCAAACTAGAGTTGAGGTATGAAACTATCGTGAATTACGCTCTCCCTCACCGCACACCATCGTTCATTCCTTCGTCGCTTCCCTTGGAGACTACTAGTGTGTTAGGAAGTACTTAGAGACTAATGCCCGTCAATACTGAATGCCACTTTCGTAAAGCAGAGTCCCAATAATAGTTCCAAAAAACGTGTTTTTAATTTATTTCTTTATTTGTTCATGTTTTCTTTTCACTCTCATCGTCGAATAAATTTCAATTAAAGTGTCATACAACAGTCAAAACAAATGATATTTTATCTTTTATATTTAATCTTTGACAATATAGTAGTCTCTCTAGGGATAATACCGTGGCATGAGAAGAACGCCTTAATAGAGACACGTGCAGATTTTGAACGAGTACAGGAGTATATGACTGAATTGAGACTGATCAGGGATGCTTACAACAAGGTTTAACAAGGAAGGAACATCAGTGGGAGATTGAGTGAACACGGAATTGAGACATCTATACCTGGCAGAGAGTCATACTACGGAAACGGAACACGATTATGACAAATGACAGCAGATATGCGTCCATCTCCCCGGGGACGGAATTGAAACACATCCATGGCTGTGGCTCAGTGACGCGAAGGCGAAAAAGATAGTGGGGAAATAGAGTTAAGAGAACCTTGCAATGACTCTATTACAGATGGTCAAGCTGACCAAATAAAGAAAAGAAAAAAATGATAGTAGTCTCTCTTTATAACGATTCTTCCTAAAACAATAATCTCTCTATAGGGATGAAGTGAACGACGATTGTTTGGTTTTCCATAAAAGTAATGTATGCATTCTTTCTCTATACCGATATTTCTCTCTATATATAATGATGGCATTTCAGTCCTTCAAGCCACTTCCGTTCTAGCGGTTTCAGGACAAAGTCAGGTCAGGTCAATTAGGTAAGGTAAAGGGGAAAAGGAAGCTAACTAGAATGACGGACTTCTTCCGTTAATGTAAATGTAGTAGAAAATGCCGGAGAGCAACAGGGGAAAATTATGTACATATAGCACAAAATACTCAAACAGCTTTATTTCAACTTAAATATAAGTAAATAATTGAAATATTTTATGTAATAAATATTTGTCGTGAGAGTTTATTGTATTACTTTCTTTTTAAATATATTACATCAAATTTTGGGTTCTCTCTATGTAACAATCTCTCTCTATAACAATGAAAATGTCTAGTCCCTTGGATATAGTTATAAAGAAAGAGAAATGTATCAACGAAACTTCTTTGATAATTATTGTAAAACGTGTTTCCAAGTTAGTAATAATTTCTTCAATAGTGAATCCTTTTTCTTTCTTTTTTTTTTTTTTTGTGGGGCTTTAGGGCTCGTCAACATCAAAGGTCATTAGAGCCCTTAAAACTTGTACAGGTAGGGAAAATGCAGTTACGCACTAGGGAGAGCCAACATGACTCTCCCCGCGTGTGGGACTCGCCGAAAGACTCAGCCATACCCACTAAAAACCCTCCTGCATTACAACTCAAAACACAAATTCCAACATATATAAAAACACTTTCCTAAAAACATTAAAAAAAAAAGAAGAGGAAAGAGGAAAATGAAAGATACCCTAGCCCTAATAGCGTCGGGATCGAAAAGAACAAGAGGTGACCAAGGGAGGTCAGAAAAGAGAAAGGAAGGAGCATGGCACAAGTAAGTGGAAGCAATGCCAGACTCGGCTCGGGGCCCCGTGTTCGCCAAACACGTACTTACTAGATGTAAGCCCCCTGGGGGGAATAGTGAATCGACAAATTATATAGGTAGATCATAATATTTCACATATAAAAGACACTTAGTTGTAAACAATTCGAAAAATTTGGATAAAAAATAAAAATAAAGTATACACGATGACAAGTATTATAAAAAAAATAAAAAAACGTACCTTTGCCGTAAAATACCTTTCTTATAAGTACGTAGGAAGAATGAGAATCTATTTTACTTTTCTTATGCAAGTTTTTTCCTTCTATTTATCACAATAAAACAGAATTGTAGAACGTTTTTTTTATTCTACTGGAACAAGTGGCTTAGTATGTAAGTACACCCCGCTGAGTACGTGAGTTAGCGGAATGTTTATTCTGTAATACCCGCGAAAGGACTATGAAAAACTTCAAGCACAACTTAATAAACTTTGTATCAAGGCATTTTCATTTTGCTCGCGTAGTTTCGAAGAGCTAGAGAGGAACGTATAATGAGTTCTTAATCCTTGAGGCACATAATAAACTGACAATTTTGTTTCACGCACAATATTTTTTTAATTTTTGAAAGTCAGTTATTTTTAAAGAGAAACTTGAAAGTTAATAAACATTTATTTACTCAGTACTTCAACACGCTCTTTTTTACTGTTATGAAGATGACATATTAATATTTACTTCCAGTTACTTATGAAACAAAACTTTTACTACACTTTTCGAACCATTTACTTCATGAAATTAAAAATTAAAAATAAATTCGTAAAAGTGATATTTTAAGCTTGTAAATCAACACCGGGCATGAAAGAGAAAGAGTATCACTTTTTGTAGTAAACGTAACTTATTTAGGATTGAAGTATTAAATTTCAAAGTGTATAAACGAAATGTTACTGAAATTCGGAGAAATTTCACTGAAAGTCACCATTGAATTGTTGTGACTTTCAGTGAAATTTCTCCGAATTTAGAAATATAATGTTTTTAGAAATATAATGTGTCCAACATACCATTGAATTGTTGTATGTTGGACACATTATATTTCTAAAAACATACGAAAAAAGGACTGAACGTTTCAGTCGTACACGTTACAAAATTGTTTTCGTAATTTTCCTATTTGTAATAAATTTCATAGTGATTTCAATCTTTTAATTATTTATCATTTTCGATGCTATAAATAGGTTGTATCGAATTGTTACTATTTTTATACTTTTATTTTATTTGTTGGCAAATGATTAGATTATTTATACATGCTTTTAAATTTCTATAATTAAAAAAATTAAACTAATATCATACTAATAAATTATTATCATACTGTTAGTTTTTTTCCACAATTCATTATAGCACGTACTGAAGTATCTTTATGTTTGTGTCCCAAGGGTTACGAACCTTTCTATAGTGCTCATACCGACGAGTCATGTGTAGATAAAATATTTATACAACTCTATTAAACGCATATTTTTATGTAATAGCTAGCAATATACAAAAGATGTTTATTTTACCAAACCCATTAACATGTCACACCGACATTGAAAAGCATAAAAATTCATATTTCAATAGTAAACGGTATCTCTCACATAACTTCACATAGTAATGAAATATTCATAAATTTGTGCATTTTGCGACACTGTTTTAGTATGGTAAGCGAAGTATTGGTCCCCCTCAGGAACCGTCTTCAGCGCATGTTACTCATTTACGCAGCATCGGAAAGATATGCGGAGTACTTCCAGTGGGGAATTATTTCCTTACTCTCTTTCTACTTTTAATAGTCTACGCGATCTCATTATTGATGAAGGTGAGGAAACATGAAGTGATAAAATTATACTGATGTACTAACTTCTATTTCAAACTCTTCGATAAGATGATGTATGTATATGTTACATCCACGTGACCTACATGTACTACTAAATTACTATTTTAGCTTCCTTTATTACATCATATTTTTACATCTTCCTTTCTATCATCAGATCTTCAAAATTACTGTAATCATATTATTAAATAAAGTTTACCATTACACGAACTCAAATGAATATTCATGATATGCCAATGAAGTATCCGAATTGTCATGATACTGTCTCATTGCAATTAAAATAAATACTAATCTTCTGAGAGTTTGACTTCTGAAAAGTGCTTCAATTTTTGCAGTCCGTATAATGAACGTGGAGTAAACAACTAAGAAGAAGAAAAATATTCAAATAAATAAACACAATTTAACAAGAGCTCGAGCATAAATCGCTCATATTTGAGTAATTTGCGTAATAAGCAAATAATCATCTTTAATTTAATTACTACATTAAATACTAAAATCTGCATATAGTGTATCCTTTTTCCAGTCAAACTTCGTTTTTTAATAGGGGCAAATTTTAAACCTTCGAAAACTAGAGTAATATAAAACATAATAAGAAAATTAATGAAGTATTTAGAAATACTATTACAACTAACAATTTTTATTGTGATCATTTATATCTCTTTATTTGTCACTACAACAAAACTTTGTAGTTCCAATTACAGTTGTGAAAATACACGTGGAAAATGAATTACAGAAAATATATATTACAAAAGAAAATCATTATTCTAAAATAGAAATTATACAAAACACAACTCAGTGTTGGGCGTATATAGTGATGATTATCATGTATTGTGAAAGAGTTTTTTTCTATATGTCCTTCCTCTAGATTTGTCATTTTTCATTGGTGTCGAATTTCAAGCCTACAGAAATTGAAGCGCCAAATAAACATACAGAGAAATTGAATGAAAGTGTTTAGAAGTATCTTTATTTTAACTTTTCCTCTCTGTGTTGGACGCATATAGCGGCGATTATCGCGTACAGTGAGTGAATCAACAACAACAACCCTCCTGCATCCGCGTGACGAGTGTATGATGTGTTGAGAGAGTGATCGTGAGAGGGGAGGCGAACGAGCGACGTGTTCTCGTTTGGCATCCGCGTTGAGCTGCAACGCCGCGCCGCGCCGCCGCTTAACTTACGTCCTGCCCCTCCTTCCCACCATCCCGCCCACCCAGAGCTTCGCTACGCCTCGCCACGCAGCCCTTGTCCCACAAACGCCATTCACCTGTCAGCCGGAGCCGATTCCAGTGTCAGCTGCTCCATCTCTGCGTCGGATGCAGCAGCAAAAGCGGTGATCCTCCTCCTGCTGCTCCTCGAGTTCTACAACTTGATCGCGGATGGAGGCGTCAACGCCGTATCACTGCATTGTGTTCTTTATGTTTGTTCCGTGAGGGTACTCTTTATAAATGGCTTTCAATACGAAATACGAATTCCATTTCATGTATGCGAGTGGAAATATTCTTTTGCAATAACGTGCGTATAGAAGAACAAATATGATCCAAAATATTGATAAATTTTTCTACTCTATAAATTTTTTAATATCTTCGTTAAATTTATCAGACTTTTTGACTTTAAGTTACAAGAAATGCATCTTGTTATTTGGGATGAAATCTCGTTACAAATTATATGAAATTTTGAAGTTGTGAAGTTAAAGTTGTAATTAATAATATAAGTTAAGTAATTATCTAAAAAATACCTTTAAATCATGAATATTTCATAGAAGTAGAAAAACGAAAATGAACTTATGTAGTAGCTACTACAATTTATTATTCCAATGCATTTGTGTCACTGGTACATTTTTTAATATTTCGAGTTTATCCTGTTATTTGTTTTTACTTTTATGAACACCTTTAATGCATTGCAGTATTATAATCCCTATTTTTGTGCAGAAACTCGTATTTCACAATAGTACAATCGTACAGAACTAACAAAAACATTAAATTTTTGTAAGAAGAATCAATTTATCATTTTATTTTTAAAATACATTATTACCACGATGATTATTTGATAACAATACATTATTATTACAGGTTATAGCCTTCACTTTTGGATTTGAATGTGTACGGATATTTCAAAGCAAATGCTGCTACAGTGTAAATCAGCAAATGGGATACAAAAACGTCTCGAATTACTATATTTATTCCTTGAGAGGAGGAACGTTGTTAAACAATGCAACAACTAAAACTCAGAAATAATCCTCTAAAAGTAAACATATGTAATAATTAGCACAATCTGAAGTCTATTCGCAAAATGAATTATAGTATAAGTCATAGTTCATGATTGAAATATTTTAAGATTTTAACCCTCTTTCATTCAGTGGTTTCGATATCTCTTCAAGCTTGAAATTTTTCAAACATAGGTAAAAACAGTTTAAATCTGGTGAATAAGTAATAAAATAAAGAAATTTGATATTTCAAAAAAAATATTGACATTAAATATAACAGAATACCATAACCGATTTCTTTTGATACATTTATATTATGTTAAAAAGACATCAGTATTCAAAATAAGGTTTAGCGTCTTTATGTAACGTACAAAAAAAATGATAGAAAGTAATTAAGATAATGTAAACAAATCAAGGATAGATAACTGTCATTCTCGATGCAAATACAGTTTGAATGAAACCTTTTTCTCCATAGACGAGTGTAATTCACTATTTTGAATTCAAAACTCAAAACAACACTTGATTATTTCGGTAGTATATACTAACATCAAATATCTTCACAACCAAAGAGTTTTGGAATCATTACTAATTCAATTTTCATATCAAATTTTGGAATAACAATTTTTATGTAGTAATGAATCTTATTGTATCACAGTGGCTGAGTATTATATCAAAGAATTGGCTGGAGAATTACTTCGGTTTTTATGATTTTAAATTTTACATACTACTACTAATGCGAGGTGTGATGTCGTTCTCTCCACATCATGGAGAAGCGAAGTGTTAATTATGATACACTGGATGTGTGAATAAATGAATCAATAAACGATTGGAAAGGGAAACGAGAGTACATCGACCACACCTGACAAAGACCTACTTTGTCCCTTATGACAAACTCCACTCGGGGTTAATCGAGATGTGAATCGCTATCCGTTGAGGTAGATGAGAAATGTGGTAACAGCTAACCATGACTCTTCACTATGGTTACAGTATCTCTAGTTGATGTATGTTCAAAATATCCATCCTATGGTGTTATGTGTCGTAAAATAGGTCCGACGGTACAAAACCTGGAACTCTCCGAGCACATGAGCAGGGTGATGGTATTAAACAGTTATCACGAGCGACAGTCCTCGCGTGAATTTATGAGGTAGAAGGCCCCCAAACCCCGAACCTCAATGTCCCCTGCGTTGATTCTGTTTCTCCCCCTACCCGCTTCAATTATTGGAGGGCAAACCAACAACTCACGTAAACACCGGGTTACGTGGGACAGCGGCTCTAATTACGTGAACGTCACATAGTAAATAAATACACCAAAGAAATAAAAATACACCTTTGCCGTTTCAAACGATGTGCGTTTCACCCTCATAGGCAGAATAATTATTGAAGGGTAACATGAACTGAACTCCACACATCCTCCCCCATCCGGGTCTAAGTTACGCGTCCTGAAAAATACTAGTGATATTTTTGTAATTCGTTTTTGTCGCTTGATGAATCTAAAATGGCTCCCCTTATCCTTATCGGTCAAATAAACGTTTCCAAGTTAACGTCACTCGGTGTTCAGAATGCAGAGTAACCAATAGAGTTTCAAACAATTGGCGTCCTTAATCGATTAATTAATCAAAATTCGTGATGAACGATTACATTCACAGAAAAATACTTCATCAAACCATCTGTATCACCAAAATTAATCTAAGCTTTAACAATTCACACGGAGCCGAGAAAAAATACGTTCACACAGACTCCTTCCCTAATATCATTCCCAGGAAATCCTTTTTAGCAACCCTGTAAATATCGTTGGCATTACAAGAGCGCAACGGCAGGCGGCAGTGGAGTGGCGGTGCCATGCCCGGAGCGATGCGAAGCGCTGGCTAGCATGACCAGTGGCCGCGAACTGCAAATCGGCATAACGGTGGTGGTTGAATGCTCTAGCGTGGCGAACGCACTGAGCTAATCACTGAGTTACGAGATAACGATCCTCGCTTTGGTGTTGTATTCAGGTCGAACGCATTGTTTTACATAAACCGAATTATCAATTTTCTTGTCAAATGAAGCTCTAAACCGTAACTGTTATTAAAACGAGATATATGACTTCCAACTGTTGGAAGAAAAAATGATAAATGATACAAGGACATGTAACAAAGCAGGCTTTTATTTACGTTGAACATATTTTTTATCACATTTCCTCTGCGATAAAGGGAAAAATAATACACCAAAATCGATAAACTCAATGAAACCGAGTATTTCACTTCGTGTGAATTATCATTAAAGAGATTGAACTAATGCAATTTATTTTAAATTGTAAATAACGTTGGCCACAAAACAAGAGAATAATGTTTTTTTAAAATTATCCTTAATTATAAAAGTAATGAGTAAAAAAAGAGTTAAAATTCTAAATATAAGTAGTCAAGGAGCAACTATTTGATTAATGTTTTCTTTCTTTTTCTTTTCCCTATTTGGTTCTGACCTTCGTTTATCTTTTTGTATTCTCCTCTTTGTTTCTAGCAATAGTAAAGAACAAGAGCTCTGAATGAAGTTTAGTAATCAGGGAAATCGGAATGCTAGCCTTCGACTGCACAAGACATATTCATATATTCAATGCCTTTGTGTTCTGAATAATTCGTCCGAAAAATCTACGTATGTGTGTATCATATTATGTCAAAAAAAATAGAAATATTTTTTGATAGCATAATTAAAGATTTTTCTCTGTGAAATAAGTCGTAATTATTACATATTTATTTTATACTGTGTTATATCTTTTATTCTTCAATTTTACGCATACTTTTCGCTAAATACTCGGAAACGACATTAAAAAAAATAATTATTCAAATTAATGACAACTCCCATGATGTAACACTCATCTACAGTAACAAATTGCGACCATATAACTTCCACATTGTAAACACAAGACGGCATTACATCTTTGATACGCCAAAATTAGACCGCTCGTAGACGCCAAAGTTAGACCGCACCAACAAAAAGTTGACTCTAAAATGGGGCTTTAAAAGCAACTTGGTACCTTACTACGTCGACACCGCAGTAGCGAACGTCATTTTCTGTACTTTTGGAAAAATACTTAGGATTTTAATTTGCCTAAAAGTGGTGCAAAATTCGTAAATGTGCAACTGTTGTTCAGTCATATCGCTTGCCTTAGTGGTTCGGCACATTACCACAAGGTCCATGTATAGTAATACTATAAACCAGCGAATTTCAAAATGGAAATTTTCACATTAGTTACTCTAACATGGTGTCGCAGACTACAGCTACGAGTCTGGAGCAGATAAGTTAAAATGTCATAAACTACTTCGACCATAAAATCCTTCAAAACAAGAGTCCTGACATGAGAATAGGAGAAAAGGAAGAAGTCATCGACCCATCTTATTGACATAACCGTTCCGCTGAACAGAAATATGCAGAAACATATTGGAAAAAAATTATACAATACAGTGAACTTGCTTACGAACTTCGACAAACTACAATGCAAAAATTAATGTGATATATTGTATACAAAACATGTAGAATATTCTACCGTTTAAAAAAAGAATTCATATACTGGAGAAAGAACAGAGAAAACTATGTGATAAATTCATACGATGTTTTTGTTGTTCATACGACAGGTTTAAGATTGATTTGTTTAGTAATCGATACTTGTAATTTAAATTTCTACAAACATTACTAATAAATCTATTGAAGTTAATAAATATAATACACGTGATCACATTAATGGAATACTTCCCCGAAGTCACACATTTTGTGTGAGTGATTACATATTTACTCAATAATCATGAAAGTATAATACTCTTGTTACGGTACTACGTAGTAGGAAGTGGAAAATCACTTTTCCATTCCTATTGTATATTTATTTCATATTTAGCTGCTGCGACTGCCGTCATAAATTATGGGTAGTCAGGATAATTTTTCTTGGACTGTACGTGCGAGCCGTCAAGCCCTACGCACGCAGAAAGATGCTTCCGCTGGCCAGCGGCCACCCCCCCGTCCTTTCTGACCGTGGAATCTAAGCTTGTCAGCACCACGCTTCAGTGGCGTGATTTCTGACCAGCCAATGCAAGTAAACAACAGTTGCACCAACACCATGTCCTCTTGAGAGGCCTAACGGGATTGGTCCCCCCTCCAGAGAGTTAAAATTTAAACGAACAAAGATTTTTCTTGAACGACGAAATCGCCAGTGTTAAGGGATCTTAGCACTCCACAACACGTACTTCCTGGGCGTCTTGTGTAAGGATACAAAATGATTCTTTATTTGATCAATGCGTACGTGTAAGGAATCATTTTGAACCTTTGTGTCCATCAGACACACAATCGAATAGTCATGTTTTCTTTCTTTTATTATTGTATTTTTGGGATGGATGCCGACTCTATTCGTTGTACTCTTGTAATGAGCCGAGAGAACTCTACAAGAATCTGTCCGTCCAACGCTCGGTTCTTGCGTTCATATGTTATTTTCTTATGGTTTCTTGTATAATGAATACTGACCGGGTATTTATATTATTCATTATGTGTCGCGAAGACACTTCATTTTTGATGTTATGTATCAACTTCTTTTGTGTTAAGGGTAACGAGCACGGCGAGTCACGGTCATTTTCTTAAATTCTTAAATGGAATGTTATGTAATGTAGTGGAATGTAGATCAGTTGGTGTGCTCTTGAAGCAATGTATTATCTGTTTTGTGATTATGTGCTTTGAATGTTCAACATGTAGTGTAGACAGCATGGCATGTTTTTTTTAATGTTGGTCTCAGCTGATTCCAATTATTATTTCTTTTTATATTAAAATCATGTTTATTCTGATGTTGTGTTGTTCATGTCATTGTTGAGAGCAACAGCCAACGATCTGGGGTTTTAACTCACATCCCAACCGATCCATTCTCTCACAATTGTGTACTGATACATGCACAGGTCAAGCGAGTGTGCTTTATAGGTAGATAAAGAAATAATTTATTAGATCAAACCCTTAAGTGATTAATTTCAGTAGAAGCCAATTTCAAGGTGGAGGTGCCGAGAGGCATTTTAAGACCCCCAGGGGTGCAGCATGTATCACTCTGTTACATTTTCTTCTAATCGTTGTCAGTATATATTGGGTAATTCCATCCTTTGCTGTTGGGTACAGATGAAATAGGTAGTTTAAAACATTTTTGCATTGTTGCAATTGATGAAAATATATCGCATAATATATAATGCTCTCAATTTGCATACACATATTCGTTATAATATTTAAACAGAACGTGAAATATTTCATGTGCATAAATATGTGCACAAATGCACCGTTGCATAAATAATTGAAATGATATGCACGACCAATGCATGTGTTTACGCTCAAACGAGATATTGTTGGTTTTCTAAAAGCCTTATGACAAAACGAGAACTTGCTAGTGTATTCCCGATTCCGTAGCGCTTTGCGCAATCATCTATGAAATTTACAATTGATGAGTTTAACTGCATGCTGTCAAAATGAAGTGCAAATTAAAAACGAACAAACAACAGTCACTTCAATAAGTGGTTTATGACAATTTTCATGCGCTTCGTTGCCTCCAAATCCGGAAAAAATGCCGTTTGAAAGTAATTAAGTGGAAAAATGAAATCTGAATTTTATGAATTGTGAGTACTTTCAAATGATGTTAGAATTGATGTGATAATATTTGGATGTATCGTGTTAAGTAATTTTGCCTAACAACACTAATGTATTTGAAAATTGCTTTAATTTTGTTGTCAGGAACCTCTTTCTGGTTTCTTTTATTTGTACCCAGATTCGCACTGCATGTTTCGCAATGCAGATGGAAAAATGCATTTTTTTATTCAAGCATCATGCTGATCATCAATAAAATCATAATTAATTTTGTATTTAACAGAGTTAGAGTTAAGAACTAGAGTGCGAAGGAATATTTTGATGGTAGGGTTGACTACAGAAGGTTTTCAGACAACTTCTGCCTTTCTACTCAGAAACCTTTTTAAAATATTTTCCATTCTAGATTAGTCATGAAATCTCCTTCTACTTCGATGTTAGTCATATTTCAGGTATATCACGGGAAATATCACATCAACTGGAAGAAAGTCACGTAACTGTAACGTCGGCGCTAGGACATGCCATCAACTTGCGAAATATTAATAGCTCTTTGTATTTCCCAAGCCGGATGCTGTTAAGAACATTACAATAAGTAGCCGGTCCGCGCTAAGACGGGCGTGCGACGAGATTTCCGTGTGGCGGTATTGTTCGAATAAACACCTTTCATCTTAAGGAAAGTATGTACCAGTGTATTCGAAGAATGCAGTCGGCGACGTTGATCCACGGGGGTCCAGGTGTACCTAAATTAGAGACAAATTCCACGAAGAATGAAGAATGAAGAATGAAGAACAAAAAGGGTGTTTGCGAAGCGCCTAGGGGACGCTCCTGACGATTCGTCCTCTACGGCGCGTCCTCTGCATTCCTAGAAGCGGAAAGGGTGACACGGTGGTGGCGAAGGTGTGATTGTTCACTGATCACGTGACGTCTGGTACAGTATATATTGGGAGGAGTGAAGCTTCTCGATGATTCTTTACAAAGGAACGTAGAGATCCGTCAGCACGGACAAGTGACTGTACTAAGTTTTGGTCGTGGAGACCAGATTGTTTGTTAAGGCTGCTGCGGTAGACTTAATGAACTCATTACTAGGTGCGAGGGTCGTAACTAGTATCAGTTAGTTGTTGGGGGAAAACAACTTATCTTTTCGAAAGAACCGATAACCTGGGGGTTTATTAAAATTTAGTTGTCTTCAACTATATTTTACAAAGTATAAATGATGCTCTCTTATAGCATTATTTGTCTAATTAACGATTATTAGATGTATTGATGATTTTGGGAGTTTGTGTCTGTAAACAATTCAGATTTCGTGTAATTTGTAATAAATCATTATTTATTATTATTACACGTGAGTTTGGTTGCTCGGGAAACCGAGCTGGTGGCAGCGAAAAAAACTACCATAGGGATTTTGGTATGTATGTGGATCCCGCTTCTACCAAANATCTACCAAAAATATAATAACAACACATCAGGGTTTGAGGTGTGATATTACTGTAACACATCGCTTAGAAGAACACGTTTTCCAATAGCGTAATTAGGATGGTTCAAGTGTTTGCCCACACTTGAAACACAATAAGTTGATAATACATCAATGCTTGTTTAATTATGGTATTTATTCAATCCCAATATATTTATAATATTTAATTTTCAAAAAAATCATTTTCAGCAGAAATGATGTTAACCCATTTTTCTTTAGGCTTCATTTACCAAACATGTCTGAGCGAAAAGTACACACGAATATAATAAATAGTAACCAAGTTTTCTCACAACTTGAAAACTTAACCCAGGTAAATAATCCTTTATCGTTAGACGGAAACGGCTATGAAACTCAGAAGAAACCTCAGGAAAGATGCAGATTTCTAGAGACGAACGGTCAAACGAATAAGATTACGTGGATTGGGAAGCTCGAATAAGTCTTATAAAACTTTTTAACGAACTTAAAATGGAAGAGTAAGACATTGTCACTCTACAATACATAAGATGGACAGGTAATGGTATAATGTTAAAAAATATTATCTAAATTGTATAGTGAAAATGAAATGAATCATAGTTTAGGCGTAAGTCGTGTATTTGAGAGATATAAAGTACATAATAATAGATTTTATGTCAAATTCTTCCAGATATGTCATTACAATCAAAAGTATCTTCGATATATAAATAATGTGCATACTCCCTCGGAGGGAAAGTACCACGAAATAAAGAATAACGTTTTCCACCTATTATACAGAATTGATAATCAATGTCCCAGTCATGATATTAGAATGATAATTGGGGATTTGAATGAAAACGTAAACAAAAGGGGAAGAACTGTGTTTGCGAACTTATAGGAAAGAGTTCGTACGAAAAAAAAAACAATAGTGGGTGATGGTTAGCATCTTTTGTGACGTAAAAAATATGCTGTTAAGTAATACATATTTCACTCCAAGATTGTTCACAAGGGAAAATAGAATACCTCTGACCAAAATATAATTAATTAGAGGGGATACATGCATCTAATTTGATGGATTTCAAAGGCGGACTGAAGTGATGAAGTCGGTGTAAACCTTAACTTGTGGGTTGTGGAGCTCCAACTTAGTACATCGATTATCAAGAAGAAGAAAAGAATATACGATAATTTATAATACAGATATCTGCAACTGAGTGTTAGTATGCAAGATATATAATTACGAATTAAAGTATATGCAGTGATGTGAGATAGCATCTAAATGGAGCAGAACCTTTGAAGTGTGATGATGGGTTATGTTGAAAAGAACGCTGATGACTTATGAGGGGAAACGAAGGGCACTCATAAGAGGAGAGGTGTACTACGATCAGCAATGTGACGAAAAAGGGCAAACGCTGCAAAGAAACGAGGCATATGAGGCCTCTCTTCGAAGGAAAACCAAAACCACAACTTAAGATTACAGAAAACTTAAAAATGATTACCCCAAAAATAGAAGTGAGTAGGGACAACAAGGGAAAATGAAAAACTATGCCTTTTTTTAAATAAAAAATGAACTTACGAAGAATTAGTTCAAGATAAGACTCACAAAGACGAAGAAGACGTTTAGAGAATAGAGAGAGAATGGCACATGCAATGATTATTGTAAACGTAAAATAAGAAGTGACGGAGATTGGTGTACTATGAGATACACGACTTTTAGCGAGATGTAACACAGAACGTGCTGGATAAAGAGATTGGTGAATCCACATACCAAAAATTCCAAAAAGTTATTAAAAAGATCACAGACAAAAGACCATAAAGCATCTGGCATGAATGGAACACAAAGAGAACGAACAAAATGAAGTGTTGTGATCCTGCATCAAGCGCTTAATGCAAATTCATAAAAGAAATTCGAAACGTGGGAAGAGCCCCTAATGAATGAAAATTAAGTATTCTCTGCTTCATTTATAAGAAAGAGGATACAATAAACTGAAAATTATCGAGGAATTTCAACTTCCCCCCCCCAAATATTCAATATTATATGAGTGAAATTAAAGTCATTCAACAAGAAAATAATTGGGAAGCATCAAGTGCAGTAAAGAAAAAAGAAATTATTATCCTTTAGAATGATCGTGCAAAATCCTTGGATATTAAATTGAAAAATTGAGATTGATTCGGTAAAAAAGAAGAATGTCTTTTTAAAATGTATAGACAGATATAGTGGGTAGATACATTTAGAAAGACTTAAAAAAATGCTCATCCTCCTGTTTGTGAGAAAGGACTTTGACACGAGAAGTATTGGATTACCAATATGTAGATACTAATGAATCGAATTTATGTATTTCTAGCTGAGTACACGCTAATACATTTAGATATATTTTTGGTGAAAACATGGATGTAAATTATTGGAGATGATTTGTGTTTTACAAACAATTCTAATGTGTTCATTGATATTTTCCGAAAATGAATTTTGTAAAATACGTTACTCTTCTGTGAATTTTGTGACTTTGCATTGTCTTTACAGACCATACATTTATTCGCACCAGAGCGCACCGGAATCGGTAAAATTGAAATGCATGTTTATCTTATTGTTTTGTTCGATCATTTTATTCACCTAGTTAATTATGCCTAACTCCTTGCTACCAGGGATGTTGAATGACAGAACTGGTCGTATGGTGAAACCTGAAATTACTCGCTTGTCTCTAAAATAGATAGCTGGACTACAGGAGTATAGCTTATAATATATTCCCTGACCACTCTACACTAATTCTGTGATACTTATGACTGACGTATCTTGTAACCCACGACAGACATCAGGGTGTACGAATACAACTAACTATACTTCTATTCTCTTTTGAGGATTTTATCGTAGGGGAAGAAATGAAACATCCTTCATCAATGACATCTCCTTTTCTGACATAGCACGAGAAAGAGAGAGGAAGAGATCAGTGTATCATTGTACAACAAACCCTGATGAAGGATGTAATAATATTCGAAAAGTTTGCACGTCAATAGTTACTTTTTAATTCCTTTCGGCTAATCCTCAAGAAAATAGAAGTACAGTGTGTTGCATTCGTACACCCTACAGTCTTTCATGCGTTATACGTTACGTCTTGCATTAACTCATGGTTGTCACGAACACCTTTTAACGTTGTAAACCATAGTCTCTAAATTAATAACGATATTAAAAGATGACGTAGATTTAGGGATCATAATGACTCGTGTAAAACACGCGGCTGTTCAATGTTTGGGAGGATTCCTAATCATGACATTGTTTCTGTACTACGACAACACTGAGCTAATACCTATTTTGATATCGATATTAATGACTTGAAGAGAATAAATACTCGTATAATATATTTATTAGTGTGTGTGTGAAGCGAATTAACTTTAAGATACAGAACGTAGACTTGAAACACACATGTCTCTACAGAGGTATTCCCGTGGATTAAGATCCACCTCAGCGCAACCTGGATTCCTAATGAGAACCCTCAATGGTACGCTGAAAACGTCGGGATTTTGGGTAATGAGTGTGCACGCAGTGGAACGTGAAATACAGGATCTGCATGGGTACAAAAGCAATCGAGGCAGAATGCATGCGCCGCCTTTATTCTCTATTGTGCCATTGAATGTGCTGTGCGGGCAAAAGCAAGATAATGACGGAAGGGAACCACGTAGAACCCCTCAAGTTAACGAATGAACGACGTTCATTTATGGTTTTATGTTGAATTGACAGTCAATTTGGTATCTTGAATAATCTCTAGTATAATTCACAATCATTTTAGCTGGAATTTTACAAACGAACCCGTGGCATTTTTTGTATTCAGTTTATTATCCGAATAATTACAGGGAACTCGTTCATAACGTATTCGTTACTTATATATACATAATTAAATATACCAATGACAATTGACGAGCCCTAAAGCCTCACAAAAATAATTCAATTTGTACTACATGAGTGATATATTTTTGTCGCATCTCATGTCTGTGAAAAAAAGGTTTCCATCAATTGCTTGAAAATAGTAAGGTTGAGAATACTCCGATATATGTTGTACAATAATGTTTATATTAACCTTTCAGTGAAATTGCAACTAAAAAATTTAAGGATTCTTATGTACTCACATTGTTTGAAAATACAAAATACTTTTAATAGTTTCAGATAAAATAGAGAAGTATATGTAATATTCTATTCTCGTACAATATTATGGTATAAAACTTCGCTCGATGTATCTCAAAGACTGTTTCAATGGTCTTTATTGAAAGTATACACTTTTTTACGGGTGAGAGATCAGCTGAGTTTTCATATAATTTCTGATTTTCATTCAATGAGTATATCTTACCAGACATACATAATTAAATTTACGGCATGAACATACGTGCTTCTCAATGTGGTTATACATTATCAATGTGGTTATTTGTTTTCGAGAGAAATGAATAACAAAATTTGTTGGGTGATGGAAATCCATTCTCATATTTACACTAATGTGGACACCTTTAGCAAACTTTCTTGAATCATTCTCAATCTGCAGTTCAATTTCTTTGACACACATGTCAGTAATTTTTACTCATATCAATATCTTGTTCATATGTTACATGAAACAACAATATTTATGAACGTAATATATTGTACATAATACCTCAATATGTGTTACTACTAATAGCAATGAACATATAAACAGTCAATTAATTTTAACGGCGTGATTAAATCAACGACAATAGCTCATTTGTAATCTTGATTTCAGATTTTAAAAAAATTGTTACGAAACTAAAATTCAAATTTTAAGAGAAATCCACTTGTTAACATTTACTTCTTTGTATTAAGTGAGAACATTAACCTGTGGACATAATGAAGTAGTCTTCGTCGCCAGTCTGAGCTGAGAGGGCAGCGTGTCCATTCACCAACTTGTATGCTTTGTCGCGCCAACACACTCGGAATGACATCCTAAACTCGGAACACGATGTCTACCATACGCAACGGCTCGTCATGGTCTCCTTCGGAGGCAAACGAGCCTCTCAGGAGAATGCCGACGACCGTACCTGTTTACTGCGCTGGAGGCGTCCCAACACCGCCATTCGATCGACTCTATGACGATGCAAATGCGTCCCTGAACCTTCGCCTCTTCCTCAGAACCATTTTGCTTCATGTGGCCCGACCAACGCCACCCTCACCAGCTGCGCCTATCTAGTCATGAAATTTTACACAGGGAATTTGTAACCTAAAGAAACCTTCAACGGAAATGCATCGTTTATAGCAAAGAAGTAGCAGCAAAAAGAGTTTGTCTTCATCGTGGTGATAGATGTTAAATGCTCTCTTGACTGTAATTTATTTACTTATTTATTGCCAGTCCAACTAGCTTAATGTTGGTATGGGGATTTGTACTGTGTAACCAACATTTTACTTTGCCATCACCCACAAGGGTAATGACAAGTGTACCATAAGAGTTAATACTGGCAGTACTTTAGGATTTCTGTAAACTTAAATCCATCGCCAACATAGGCCATCAATTCATTTGGTCTTGTGGTGCTATTCTGTTCTATCTATATCGAGCATGTGGAATGAATATTAGCTTGTGTCTTTGTTTTTAGTACTACTACTTGTAATTCATTCAGATATCATATATATTTACTTTGCTGTTTGTTTCGCAGTAGTTGGCAATTCGTGTTAGGTAGCCATATTGCATTATTTCCGATTAAGTTACTTGACTTTGTATGTACCTGTTTTCTGTGCTGGAGGCCCACCAACACCGCCATTGGATCACCTCCATGGTGATGCAAATGTGTCGCTCAACCTTCGTCTCTTCCTCTGTACCATTATGCTTTATGTTGCCTGGCCAACGCCATACTAGGCAGCTGCGCCAATCTAGATCGTCCGACGCTCTTGCTCCTATTGATTCCTCCGCCAAAGCCAGTACGCCGCCCGTTGCCCTACTGCTGCTCCTGCTGCTACTGAGCCCAGCAACTTTTTTTTATCTTGCAGCTCGTGTGTTGCATGTCAGAACGAAACGGCAATAAAAACAAGCGAAGTCAATGGCGGTGGAGGCGGCGGCGCTTTGCATTGAACTGTGATGCATGCGGGTCTAGCGATGCGACTCTGCCGCCCACATCCAGCGCTCCAATCGCAACTTATCTTTGGCGCATGCGAGTGGACGGACGATCACTGAACTTCTGAGCTATTATTTTAGCATTGAATGGGAATCAGTCGCACGGAAATGTCGACAATTGGGGGAAAAAGAATAAGAATGATCCAATTGGTTTCTGTGAATCGTGAAGTAGTTTAAGTTTGCATTACATGTTGCAAAAACATGAGATAATTTTCACGATTTTATTGGACACCACTGAAATGCATGAATCAATAGCGTGATTCTCGTTTAAAATTGATAAATCAAAATCAGAATGCCGGACTTAATATTTTCATACACTATTAAGCAACCAATTGTTTAAATACGTCGGATGTTTTGTTCACTAAAACATTTATGAATGTACTTTTGGACGTCATAGAAACTGTCCAATACCATGTCTCAAAAATTAACTTTCCATTAAACAAACTCATTTAAAATTACGTTGTGACTCAGTTGTTTATCATGCTTTAGAAGCGATGTCCCAGTGATGTAATTTAGGAATACGATGTAGGAACAAAGGCAAATCGTATAATATGACGGTTCAACACGAATAAGCGTTAACTGGATTGCTTCTGACGTTGATACGGCATGTTTTGCAATTAAATGTGTTTATTGATCGTTCTACACCCACTCAGATTAACTACGGATTTCATCGCATTGAAATCTGACATACTCATCCAATTTCATTCTTCGAATCAACGACGGTTGTGTATTTTGAACATACTCAACTCTTCAAAATTTAACAACATGATATATACGTGGTTTATGCAAGCAATATATTGAATAACATTGAATGATTTGACGTTTTGACCATCATGCCCTGTCTTCTTCAATGCTGCCACAGAGAAGTGAGGTGTTGTCAGACTCTCGTCGCATGTAGTACTAATTTGAGAGCCGAGATATTATTCAATACGTCGAACGAGGGGTACTATGACTCCACATTTACGTCTAAAATGATTTAGTTCCATAACGACAAAATTTAAAATATCTGAAACTATTGGCATTGGCATTATTTACGTCTACAATCATTTATTTTGACCTTTTATGTAGTGTAATAAATATTTCATTGCAGTTTTTTTTTCAAAGCCTTATAAAAAATCGAAAAGAAAAGATATTCGCGGATCCATGGGAGCGCGAAAATAAGATATTTCGTAATAGAACCCTTGAAAAGCGAAACAAGTTTGACGAAAAGCGAAACATGCTGGCTTACGTCATATACAACAAAAGAAAAGTGGAAGGAGGGTACAACCCTTAGACGGGTACGCGCCCGGTCACTGCGTAGGTTATATCGATAGCATCTGGCGAGTGTAAAATTTTAGAAAGTTTGCTACGACGACGTATGAAAGGATGGTTGCCTGGCCAATTGAAATGTCCTTTTGTGTAAAAGGGTGACCTCAATTTTCCGAAATTAATCAGACTACTATCGTCGGAAAAACACTACATCACGAGGCGAGGCATAACATGATAAAAGGACGAAAAATGACTGGCTGATTGAGGCGACGACGTCATAAAATTATAACGAATTGTAGGAGATCACGTGAGAGACACTTTTACGGATTGGATAAAAAGAGTTGGTGACGTGTGAGATGGGTGGAGCCAAACTGACTGTGCTTGGTAGGAAAAGAAGGGATGAGAATATTTAAATGGAGATATACGCTTAAGAGATCATTCATTACGTTTATCATTGCGATCATTATTACGTGATTACGTTACGGTGCATCATTAAGAGATCATCATTATGGGATTTATTACGAGATCATTATTATGATACATCATTAGAGATTGAGAGAGACCGGAGATCGCGAGAAGTTCGATCGATTTTCATCAAGTTTACTTTGATTGTTCAAGTCGATACCCGACTACTTCAACTTTGACTTCTGATGGCACTTAGCAGCTCGTGCAAAGTATTTAAATTCATCGCGAAGTGCTACTTCGAGATACTCATGTTATCGATGAAGTTATCGAGTTAACCGATCCGCGATCGACACTGATGAACGTGAGGGAAGCCGTGATGAATCTACGAGGCCACATCACGAGACGATGACTGGAAGGCTTCTGGTTGGACATTTGGTGTAATTAAAATGCCAATGAAACGAATCCATAGATGTCTCATTTTCGCAGCTCAGCCTCCGCAACTTCATCAGATGACGACTGGCACTGATTCGCAATCACTTGAGGTAATCATTTTCGAAGAGCCAATGACGGCTGTCCATTTTAAAAGTAATACATGATTGGTTTATTAATCTGTGTCAAAGTGTATTTGAAAGATTGCAGCTAACATAAACAATCTCATTGGTTGCGGCTGTGCTCCGATCTGATTGGACGAATTGTAATGTTTATGAACAGTTACAATGTCCAATGAACCTTCAGCTTGAATCAGTGTTTGAACGGACCAGATCCGTTATTAATTGTGTAAATTCAGTGGTAGTTTGATATTTGAAATGTATTAGTGATTAGTGGCATGTTTCATCTGTATTTTTGGGGGAATGTTAAAAAGCAGATCAGTCATAATCATAGTGTTTATGTATTTGTTTTGATATAATTATACCAAATTTTTAAAATATGTTTCCTTTAAGAACGGTTAATGTGTGTTTCACGCTAATAAACCGGCTCTTCTCTTTTAAATTGTAGCCATATGACCAACTGGACCTCAAACACTGCCATGCTGATATCTTTTTGTCAAAACTGAAATTAATCACAAAATGGCCACCCATCTAAATTAAATTTGTTACAATTGGCGCCCCAACGTGGCCCCTTCGTTCATTTGTTTTTCTCGCTCTAAAATTAAATCTCTTACAGTAGACAAATCTTTATAAAATATAACGATGTGTCAGCAATTGATTTCTGCTACTGTCAGTTAAATGTAGTGTGTAAACAAATGTGTTAATTATAACTAAAAGAAAAACAAATTAACTATATACAAATAAAATATTTCATAGAAATATTAAAAATATTTTAAAAAAACCACCAAAGTAGAAAATCAAACAAAACAACTATAAATTTTGGATAAGTTTTCCGTGTCAGTTTATAAATTGAATGTGTGCATTGGTACTGTACATTTACGGAATAATCCTTTAGGCTTTCAAACAGTTAATATTATTTTATCGACACCATTTAAACAGACAAATATTTCGATGTTACCATTACTAATCTATCTTAAACACCGAATTAAAGGTGAGCATTTTTTTCAAATATTTTTTTCCGTGAGGGAAGTATGCTACAAATGCAAATAAAAAGTTGATTGTTTTACAAACACGGTTGGCTGCATTGAAACTTTCATTTCCTTCTTTTTTACGAGAATTTTAATTATCCAAATTTATTATTATGCGAATCATCCCTGACAATACCACTTCAGATAATCGATGATCCACTGTACATTATTTATATGTGGCGATATAATAATTTTTCTGTGATTAGTTAGTAAATAAAACCGAAGTGACAGAAACTGTAATCCTTAGATTCTTTCAGGATGTTTAAACCTCCTTGAAAATTTCGCTGTAGCTTTGGAGCATTGGAAAGAGTAAATAGCTTCCACTGACAGTGCTGCCCCTGTGGGCACTCCGCGCGAGTAGTCGCGCCTTCGTGCTTGCAGAGCTCTGCGCTATTCTTCTTAGTTGGAGCGCCTCGCCAAGGGAATACTCCACCATTATTCTTCTACAGATTAGATGCGCCACGAGTAAAAGGCGGGGTTCTATCTTCTGCCAGAGAGATTTTGTCTGTGAACATTATACTCAGTTCGTTTCGTTCTCCTTCAAAGTCGTAAACATTTCTGATAATAACTCGTTCGTACTCATCGTATCTTTTTCATCATCACAGATGATTCAATACCTTTTGACCTATTTGCACTGAATACAAGACATCTAGAAACATAAAATATCATCACTTTAAGTGCTTTAAATATTCTCACAGAATCAAAATAATATTTCGTGAATATTTTTACACAAAGAAAAAAAAAGAAAAAAGCAGAGTGACTTGTTGAAAGGTGTAGAAATAATATCATTCTTGAAATCGTATTATTTTGAAATACGTAATAATATTAATAATTCTTCATCATTACAGTGTCGACTATAATTTGTAGAGATATACTTCTTACCTTTGTAACTGGAAAATTTCTTGTGTGTCGGGTACCTTTTCTGACGTAACCTCTCCGAGGCAAATATCCGAGAATGACAAAGGAATTATGTAGCGTAATATGTATCAGATTGTATAAACAGGTGTACATTGTACTGACATGTACTAAAAATGTAGTCCATGTATTGAGAATATTTAAGTGAAGAAAAAATAATTGAAAAAAATTAACAAACGCGGTGTCAACCTCTATCTCCACAGGTAGAGGGATTATAGTACGCCTGTGATATTGCGGAACGGGCGCGTACTTAAACTCGACAGATCCTCAGGTAGAAGGATAACTTTACCATTAAACTCGACTCTTCCTTAAGGAATAGGTCTACGCTGGTCTACTTGTGCACGTCCCGTGAATCCCCAGACAATGGGACCGATGGGCAGCTCTTTCAGTAAACAAGTTGACTTTATCACAAAAAAAATTCTCCATAAAAATTGTGATGTTGTTGTAGAATAATTGAAATCTACGCTTAAAATGATGAAAAATGATACCAAACACGACCTTATTGGCATCAAATGCTCATTTGATGTATTAGTCCAGTAATTAGGTGACGAAAAGAGGCATGTCAAAAAAAGGTTTTTCTCTTTCAATATTATTTTAGTTTTTCACCTATAACTTTAAAACAACGCATTTTTAGAAAAAAATATTCTTGAACAAAAAAATGTACATTAAATTTCTAATAAATTACATTGTCTACCGTTTTGTTACCAGACGAACGGAAAATGCTAAAGAGCGTGATTAAATTGACAAAAATTCTACAATGGATTTAATTGAATTATAACTTGAGAACTACAAAGTTTTAGAGAAAATGTCTTCATACGAAAATGAAATACATTAAACGTCCTACAAAACGGGTTATCCTGGATTCTTTTTTCCTGACAATCTGTTTATCCTCTTCTGTGAGTGGAAGTTTTGTGCACATCTATGTTGAAGAGTCGATATGTATCATCAAATAGGGTAGTTCTGATATTTTGATATGATGAACCGAAATTTTCGACCTCGACCGAAGTACCAAAAATAAACAAAAAACCGAAAAAAATCAACAATTCTCAATTTGCATGGATTTTAACTTTAAAGCAATGGGTTTTAGAAATAAAATGATATGTCATGTTTTTCAATTCTGTGAATTTACAAGAGTTAAAGACCAGAACTCGAACCGTATTTGGACCGCAGACACCATGCAAGGAAAAAGGTACACGTGGACTCTTCTACATAGATGTGTACTTAAGTTCAACGCGCACAAACTGATAAACATCGTCAGAAAGAAATACTATGAAAAACACATTTTGTTGTACGTTCAATAAATTTCATTTTCGTATAAGGAAGTTTTCTTTAAAAGTAAATAGTTTTCAAGTTGTAAACAAAATACGGGAAACATAAGTTCTTTGATCTATTGTACAATCGCGCTCTTAAGCCTTATCCATTCGTCTGATGACAAAATGACACAGAACATAATTTGTTGGAAATTTAATATTACATTATTTAGGTACAATGGTGTTTCGTTCTAAAACTGTATTAGCAAGTTATAAGCGGAAAACCGAAGAAAGAGCATTTTAGAAAATCTTAGTAATTTATTTTTGTTTGAGTTCATTGTTGAAATCTGAGCCTGCAGCATCGTTCTTCCCCCCACTTTCATGTTTTCCTGGTAATTTTTTAAATTAAAAATTTAAATTAAAAATTTTTAAATTAAAAATTATCGAACTGCTGGTAAAAAGAATATATTTTATTTGAACATGAATGAATTCTTTATAATATAAGAAAACCATGTGATATATTTTATACAAAATAGCTGACAACAATAAATATAACATATACTAGGATATTTTCTCTCAAAGAAAATACAGTGGCTGGATTTGGAAACTTAAATCTATTATTCAGAGCATTAGAATTCTAGAATTAAAAGTTTCCAAACAGTGGTGTAGAATTTTTTTATACAATTTGTTCTTATATATATAGTTCTTAAGTTTGTTAATTTTATGTGTCGACCTCCGAAAACGTGTGAGCAATGACTCTCTTGTAGTAAGCACCCGCACATACATTATTAACAACATAAATGAGAAATTCATGAGAAAACACCCTAATTATACAGATAAAAGAGAACTTTCATGGTCGAAAAAAATATTTTGACGAAAAATCGAAGTTAAATCTAAGTTTTTTTGTGGTTACCCATTTTATTTTTGACATTCAGACGAATAACCAAACCTGCTGTTACAAAGATCTGTATTATTGTTTCATTCGTGTCATAAACTGCATAAAAAGCACATTTCATGATTTAGAGGGAAATAAATATTGTGTCAGAAATAAAACCGGAGCAAAAAAGTTCTCCGAAGCCCAAGTGTTTGGTTCTAAAGCCCAAAGTGCCGAACGTAGGTGCAATATCGAGAACTAACGCGTTTACTCTAGTACGATAAACAAAATAATTGTTTTCCTTTCAATCATATGTTTTATGAAAGCATCAAGAAAATTATAATTGGAATTCTACGCACATTGTTCTCGGAATCAGGGGCTCCCAAAACTGATGTTTTCGTCAAAATTTCGCGACCGTTTATTTTTCACTATTACAATACTATTTATATACTATGTTAACAGAAGCTTTAAACTCAGTAATGACATAAATACGTCGTATTTGGGTTGGAATTATGTGTACAATTCAAAAAATTTAAAATAATGGGAATAAAAATGGAAATGTTTAATTGATAGCACATTAAATAACTCTCCAGTAAGAGACTCATGAAATCCATTAGCGGCAGGTCGGTGGGTCGGCAGGAGGGTGCACGGCAAGTCATTAGAGCAGGTAGAATCTGTCGAGTTTGATGGTACCCAAAATTTTTAATCCCATGACCATCAGGAACTGTCGACTTTAAGAACTCCGTGAGGAACAAGTTGTTGTGTTTCAAATGAAATAACCCAACATCTCTCCTTCCCTTACCCAAGTTACGGTTAGGTGGAAGAGCAGGCAAAATGGCCCGAACCTCGCCTTAAAACACATTAAATAAAATATCTAAATAAAAATAATAATTTCTGAATTAAACTTTTTAAAAAAGAATTATGAGCTATGTCTCAATTTGAAATGACGAACAATTACTTTCCTTCATCGTTATGATCTGTGCGTTCATTGCACGAGTGAAGAGGAAGTAATGCGTCTTTCGTAGGTGCTGTAGCTCTTTCTCTGCTTCCTCAGCGTCTCTCTGCCAACCGTCCTCGGCATCCTTCCGCTTCATGCGCCTTGCGGCGGCGGCCGCCTCCGAAATGCGAGAGTGCACATCGCCACCGGTCACCAGACGGCACTTAGTCGGAATTTACACTTTCAATGAGAATTAGTCCTCTCGTCCTTGACTTCCGCAGGATTGACCAAAGTGAGTGTAGCTTCTTCTGAAGATTCACTGAAGTGCGTTTTCTTGTGGACCAGCCCTACTGCTCGGACTAACGCGTTACCACGACCACCAACCTTCCAAAAATTTAATTAAAATTGCTCGTGGACTACGCATGTTGAGCGAGGCGGTTCTTTGTCACCGTCTGTCCGAGACAGACGTCGCAGTCGCAATGGTACATTTCTGTGGAGAAAAAGCTGCTTCTACATTTATTCCATGTGAGTGACGATGATGGTCATTTTACAGTTACACGCGAATTGCAGAAAAGTATTCCAAAGGATATAATGTAAAGTATGTTCCTCTTCTTAATATATTAGCTTCACTTTATGGTATAATTGACCAAAACCATTACCATTATAATTTAATGGGATGTTCCTAAAGAAGTATGGGAACAATTTTCGTTTTAGCTGTGAATCGAAGACTCAAATTATTCACTGTAAGGGAAAGTATACTTTAAAATTATGTTGCATTGCAATTGTTGTAATTTTGTAGCACTTCGCTCAAAAATAAAATCTTAATTGTAAGCTTCAAATAACCAGAAGTATTGTTATTTAATTACTTATCTTTACAATTTCAGTTTAATCTCTCTAATTATTTTATTTTTTCAGTTTTTTGTGATCAGTAGTTGTATTTAGATACCAACTTTCATTGCAGTGTAAAATTCTTTGTTCTGTGTGAGTGTTAAGTGAAAAAACACTAAAAACATTTCCTAAGGTTTTCAAACCCAACGGACCGAATATAATTTCATATTGATTTCATTCAGTGCTTCATTCAAAGGTGTGATAAAGTTTACGTAAGTACAAACGGAATCTTAAATTTAACTTCTTGGTGCATTAAAATTAATTATTTTGCTGTATTTAGATTTTCTGATGCGTATACTATTACATCATTGTTAACTTACAAATAACGTACTCTATTGTTGCACTGCTCAAGTTTCGTCGTCGTAAATAGAATTATTCCAATATTTTACCATTTATTTTCGTGACCTTTTTGTAGCTATTTATTACAATTTAACATAATATTGCCTTAGTTATTGTGGAGTTAATTTATCTGCAGTTGTCATCCTAAATCATTTCTGTGATTTTAGATGTCGGTTTGTTTATTTGCTTATTTAAACCCTACCCCATAGTTGCACCCAAGTTATCGTCGTCATAATTTCATAGAATTATTACATCATATTACAATTCGTTTTTCTTGATTCTTTCGTATTTATTTACATTTTAACACAGTATACGGTAGTTATTTTCGAATTAATTAATCTCCAGTGGTCGCCCTAAATAATTATTTCAATCATTTTTGTCGTCGGTTTGTTTGTATATTTAATTTATTTATTATCTCATTTGTAACTTCCGTAGTAATAAATATATTATTATACTAATATCCTTCATTCTGTGTTAGTTGTCATTTTTCGTGTATTCTCATTTGCTTTTGTCGTTAAGTTGCTAACTGTCTCACAACAATAGACACTATCGCATTCCTCAACTCATTCAAAGCTATCTTCAGAAGGCGTACTATGACTTGGTACAATATATTGACACACAATCAGTGCGCTGGTAGAGGTCAATAAGAAAACGATCGGCGGTTGGACTACAGTTAGAAATTACCGCCGTCCATCCAACTGCTACCACCCGGTTAGACCAACGACTCATGCACCACCCCAACTCTTCACTCACAATAGGTTTAGTGTGTTAGATGACATGTCCCTGTTTCCTCCCTTACCTACACGTTTCATTCCCTCCCGTCCATTACCCACACCAGTTCACACACCACGCACAGGTAAGCACAGCCGCCCCAAATCACGTAAAGTAGTGCTATCCAGAGATGAAACCAACACTTCCAAGCAGAAATCAAACGTGCTCATACTAGCTGATTCGCACGGTCGTCAGATGTCCTCCGTATTGCGTGGATTGCTTCCTAGCCAGTT
>NNCF01127907.1:657196-682426 GCA_002313205.1 Laupala kohalensis
ACTCTGCACATTCACCAGTTAATCGATTCAAGAATCTTATCGACTCTTTCAACCTTATTGCTAAGATAAACGACCCCACTTACCTCTCCGGCTCATCTCAAACATTGCTAGATCAATGTCAACTATGGAATCTCGTATCTCTCTGAAGTGTTTATCGCCGGATACAGTGATCACCTTGCTCAAGTATTGACTATTAATAATACACTAAAACCGCTTAAAATNTGTATTGACTATTAGTAAAAAACTAAAACCACTAAAAATGCTTTACAAATTTACAAGAGAGTTTAATGACATAAATAAATCCATATTTATAAATTATTTGCATGAAGAAACATGGAAAGATGTTTACAATTGCCAAAACACCGACGACAAATTCAATGTATTTATCTCAATATTCCTAAAACATTACAACTCTAGCTTTCCCATAAAACGCAAGTTAAGTAACACAAAGAAATACAATAGATGGATCACCCAAGGGATAAGGATTTATTCAAGAAACAAACGCCGTTTATATTTCAAAACGACCCGAATTCCATAATTATTTTCGTAAATATATGACTATTCTTCGAAAAGTAGTCTATGCAGCTAAAGTAATGGAAAACGACAGGCATATACTAAAATCGAACAACCGGATGAAAGCCATGTGGAATATTGTTAACAATTACACGTCAACTTCTGAAAATCGCGAAGAAAATGTTTCTTTACTAAACGATGGCAAAATCGTAACAAATCCTCTGGACATCACAAATTTGTTTAATAAATTTATTGTCAAAAAACAGTACAGACTGCGTATGACCACGTGGAGGACAATAAACTAATTTATTCACTTCTCAGAAGTTGTTTAATTCTTACTTCTCAGAAGTTGGTAAAATACCGAACTGAATATATCCAAATCAATGTCCTCCAATTATATCCACCCACATATCCAATTCTATGTTCATTTCCGAAACTAACGCCAGTGAAGTCATGGGAATCATCAGCTCATTAAAAAACAAATTTTCAACAGACGTAGATGATATACCTGAGTTTATTGTTAAATTTTCGTCCCATGCTATAGTAAATCCACTCATAAATATTTTTAATAGTTCTTTATCGGAAGGGGTGTTTCCCAATATATTTAAGAGAGCTAAAGTGAAACCTTTACACAAGAAAGGAAACAAACTTAATATTGGAAATTACCGACCAATATCTGTACTACCCACTTTCTCAAAAATCCTAGAAACATTGTTCTATAAGCGTTTTCTAGATTTTGTATCAAAAAATACCATTATCTCTGACGATCAATGCGGTTTTAGGAAATCCTTTTCCACTACAAGCGCCATATTTTCCTTCTTATACGATGTTACCACATCTCTAGACAGTGGAGAAAATCCTTCAGGGTGTTTTTCTTGACTTATCCAAGATTTCGATGTCATCGATTCCGAAATTCTCCTTTCCAAATTGCATTCTTTAGGCATTCGTGGACTTCCACATCAATGGCTAACTTCTTATTTGAAAGATAGATATCAACAAGTCGAAATATCCTATACTAAAAATAAAATACTTGAGCGTTGTCTTTCAGAAACAAAGCCACTTACTTGCGGAGTACCCNATTGTCTTCCAGAAATATTGCCACTTACTTGGGAATACCCCAAGATTCAATCCTCGGCCCTATACTCTTTTTATTGTATGTGAACGACGTGTCATCATTTACATCAGATTGAAAAATGGTTTCCTTTTGTTGATGACACTAATTTTCTAGATAATGACGCCAACGCACAAAAAGTCTTCCTCTCCACAATCTAACGACCATTCTAACCTTTCGACTTGGTTCCATGCAAATCGTCTCATTGTAAACACCGACAAAACAGTGTCTATGTCATTTCACAATAGTATCACAAAATCTTTACCCCAGGTTTCTCTTTCTTTAAACGGAACACAATTAAAAACTGTTACAAATACAAAATTCTTAGGTCTCCATATTCAAGACAACCTCAAATGGAATTGTCACATTGACAATCTTAATTCCCAATTAAGCAAATTGTGTTACGCATTCCGAATCTTAGTTAACGCAGTTAGTCCACGTATTTCCCGTTGCGTATATTTTGCAAACGTTTACTCCCATTTACGTTACGGCATTACCTTCTGGGGTAATTCCGGTCAGAGTATTCAAACTTTCAGAATTCAGAAGAGGATAGTTCGGATAATTTGTAAATCTCACCCCCGAAACTCTTGTAAACCTTTATTCAAGGAATTAAATATCTTAACACTTCCCTGCATTTATATTTATGAAACAGTCGTGTTTGTTAAGACCGAATTACTGAAGTGCCACCCTTTCTTTATACGAAACAGTCTCGTTCACGAACACTATACACGCAATAGTAGTAATATTCATCGCCCTAGAGTGTCAACCACTCTTTGCCAAAAAGGACCTTATCATTCGGGAATCGTTCTATATAATTCCCTGCCCAAGAATATAAAAGACATTATGAAATTGAATATCTTCAAATCCGCGGTTAAAAACTACCTCCTGCACCAGTGCTTCTACACTGTAAAAGAATTTATTGATTTTAATAAAAGTTAAATTCGTCTTGTACTTTATCACGCCATTGCTGTAGCACTTTTTAAATAACTTATAACAATTTCAAAAACTATTTTCTTGCATGATTGTGTTGCCGTATGGCTCATATTAATTTAGTTTTATGTGTACTCAACTTTGGCACGGTTGTGTACATTAATTCTGTAGCCCCATCCTGGCCCGGGTTTTTCTCCGTTTTTCCTTCGGGTAGAGGTGGATTTCTTATACAGGTATTCTAGGCTTTGTCTAAGGGCGTGTTTATTGTAACAATAAATCGTGAATTTAGTGTTTTTTCAACTCTTATGATTTTTAACACTATACTCAGAATAATCTATATTTCGATAATAACTTGTATATGTAAATTTACAAACATATTTTCGTTGAATTACAAACATATTGACATTATATATGTATTATAACTCGCAGGTAACTTTTTATCTTATCTAGGAACTTTTGCTGAATTTTTTTTAATCCGCCTCTGCCTTAGGGCCCTTGATCGGAATTGATGGGATGGTCCCTTGCTTGCTTCCGGAGAGTAAATTAGTTTTTTTTCCNGGTCATACTTAGTTTGTACTGTTTTTTGACAATAAATATATTATATACAACAGGACCCCAACTAGTTCGTCCACACAGCAACAAGTTCAGCTGGTCAGTCATAAAATTCTGTTTTAACATATAGCGAAAATGGTATCTTTAAGGTTTATAATGATATAAATATTTATATTCTTTGGAATAAGAATTCTTAAATAAAATCTCCGAGAGGAATTGACACTTTTGATTGATTACAACAATTGAATCTACAGTCGGTGTATTTGTAGTTTCAACTTTGCAGTCTAAGAAAAAAATTAATTGAAGGACTCATGGTTGTAAAAATTTATTACAGTGTATATTTTATAATAATGCACTTTTGTAACACTTGCTGATGCTTTTATTACGTCTGGGACATATAGAGTATACGTACACTTTTTGTGCACATTTGTGACAATGAGCGCACAGAAAATGTACACCCAATTTTCAAATTTTTGCACACAAAAATTAAAATATTCGCTTGTTGTATCAAGGATTTGTTATCCACAAAATGTTTATGATAGTAATGCGAAGTTTGGCAGGTTATATTTTATAACTGAACACCACTTAAATAAATGAGCTGATGTTATATTAATTTATGAGTAGCTCGTAAAGGGTGTGTGGAAAGTCAATTTACAAACAAATCGACTACAGGCGTTAGTGGTACAGTACATAATGAGAGCTGCACAAAGTTTGTTCAGGTCAAGTTGTTGTATCCGAACGTGTCGGATTTATTTTCAGGAGAATACATTGCCAATGACGTGATAGTCCATTGCTGAAAGAGGTTGGGAGGAGAAAGTTTTTTAAATACAATGAAAAATATGCGAAAAGTTATATTTATATACGTATAAACGGTATTGTTGTGGGTGAATGACGGACAGACTTATTCATCAATGCTGAACAACTAAAGCTACTACAGCGAAAACATTAGGTTTCTTTTGTAAGGTTAGAACCCACAATGAAAGGATTTTCGCAAATCTAACAGAAATGGGTCAAATTGAATAAAATATGAGTTTCTGTATTCATTATATCAAGTGAATTAATTGAGATATCATCTGTTTTAGTATGAAAAAACAGTTAATTTAAATATCTATAAACAATTGTCATCCCGACTTTTGTATGTTAACGTTCATTATTTGAGTATATAGAAACTCGTTTTTGGATCGTTTTAGGTTTTCTCGATTTTATAAATTTACCCATTGAAAATTAAAGTATCGAGAGTTCCGGAAAACAGTTTTTAGATATTTGATTTAATAAAACCTTACGTACGGAAGCAGATATATCTCAATTCATTTCTGAAATTTAGTAAATATAGTATTCCATGTAGTTATCGTCAATGACAAACTCCCGAAAATATATCTATTCTTTAGCACCACAAACATTCAAATATCCCTCTAACCTCAAAAACCGCGTTTCAACACAACATACAACGTTGTTGTACTCATATATCAACGTCGACCTACAAAAGTCGGAATAATTACTCAATTAGTTGGTGAAATTGTGAAAATATCCAAAATAACGAAAAATCACACTTCTCCTTAAATACTCGCTTTAAAATTTAAATTTAGAAAAATCTGTTTCTAAAAAACCTGTAGAGTGCAAATGAAGCATTCCGTCGATAGTTCAAATTTCCATCTTTATTCACGGAAGACAAAACTATAACTGTGTCAGTCGTAGATGACAACATACCAAACATTTCCATTGCTTTCACCCATAAAAATCCAAATATCAAAATTTCGAGAAGTCCATTTTAGATTTAATTGATCAACATTTAATACAAAAAATCGAGTTGATAACCCTATTAGTTCATGGGAAAAATATACCATGTCGTTATTGCAAACGATAAAAATGTGAAATCATTTCTAGGGTAAAATATGAAAAAATAGTGAAAATTTGAAAACGCTCATTAATCCTTTTTTAGCCTTTTAAAATTACAATTTTGAAAGTATTTTCTTAGTGGTTGATGTTGTTACTCAAGGCAACACTACTTTGAAGGACGAATTTCACCTAACAAATTTCTCGTTTCTTGCTTTAGTAGTTTAGGTTCTGCGTTTATGAATAAGTCAGTCAGTCAGGACATCCCTGTTTTTTGTAGAGAGATGGGATTTTAAAATTTTAGCAGTACATTGCTTAAGTACTTTAAAGGTATACTAAGAAAGGATTACTTGAAAATCCTTTCTTAAAGGAATGCATAAGAGAGAGAATAATGTTATTTAAAATGTTCACTAATCAACATGAATTAATTAAATTATCATCATGGTTTCTGCACGTAAACGTGCTATTTTTGTCAACGCATCACGACAACGTAACTCTCATTTGATGCCCGCAATGTTGGCTAGTCATTAAATTTGAGAAAATAAACGAAGGGAAATCATATTAAAGGACTCAGAAAACTTGCAAAACTTTAATTATATATTCTGTTAGATCTACTTTGGATATTTTATAAATATCTTTGATTGTATTTACATAATCTTATTTAATTATACAAAACATAATTATCTTACTTCATTTTCGTTCATTTCTAGAAATATACAATATACTTGAATTTAACATCTGGAAGATAAATTTTTTTAAGACATCATTTAATACCAACATAATTGTCATAACTCTCATCATTATAATTTTATTATTCATGACCACAGTGTGTCAAGGGGGAAATAACTAGTATGAGATGTATAGGAGTAGTTATTAATTCCTCAAGAAAGTTACGATAAAAAAAGACTTGTTAAGAAATGTGGTTTATTCAAATCCATAAGAATTTTCATTTTCATAATCTTGTTTGTTTGAACCAAACTGACTGAAAAAAGTTACATATTTGATTATTACTGTACATATTTTCTAGAAATTTCCCATGAGTTGTTCCTCGATAAGTAACTTTTATGTTGAGGGGATGGATGAGCCATTAAACCATAACCCAACACTTAACAACGCTAAAACGATCTTTCATATAAAACTCAGTACATGCGGGTAGCACAAAGCGACTAGTTAATATTTCAAGAAATATTTAATATTGTACTACATAATGAAAAAGTTTAAATAAATAATTGTGCACTTCATATTGATATAAATTATTAATTTATTCATGGCTGTTTATTTTTTTGTGATCATAGTTTCCTCCCATTCATATTTTGTCATCCTTCCCCCTGAAAAATCCAATATCCGGACATTTCATGGCATGTAGAACTAAAATATTGAAAACACTATTTTAGATTATTTTTAATTTTAAAAGGAAGTAATATTATTGTATTTGGGAAATACTGAATAAATTTCCACTTGCTATGTGACGTAATCAGGATTTATGTCAGTCAATTGTAATACATTATATCAAAACAACATTTTCATTTACTTGAACTGTTTGTCTTTAACAGTTCCAGCATTTTACAAGCAAATATTTATCAAATTACAATTAATATTTTTACGAAATGTTTCATCTAATAAAAATACTTTTGAATGCTGATGTCCTCCCCCACCTCTCTCTTTCTCTCTCTCTCTCTCTCTCTTCGGATCTACCTTTGCTATAATTTACTGATTCCAGTTTCAAAAAGATATTCTCTGAGTACACAGCCTATATCGATGGTAGGCTCTCCTTTAATAGTCATAACCCCCAAGATTGCAATGGCACCTGTTTGCGAAGGAACTGAATGCGGTTACCGTCTGCGCTATATCGACATTTGATGGCCCATATCTCTTGAAATGGAAGCTCGTGGTTCTCTCTTTTTCTACAGAGATGTACAAAGATTAGGCATAAAATCCATTCGATATTAATGTCCTTTAAAATATTGGTTTCAAAGACCCTATTTCACTTCTGAGAATATGTGTTCAATCTTATCTGATTTAGGACTAGACAAATAGTAACATTTTTATTGTATTTATCTTGCATGTTGTATTTTTAACATGTTCTATTTAAAATGTTCTACTTTATAAACTTATTTCACTTCATAAGATGTAAAACTCATGTTTTTCTTCCTTGTCTACCAATTATTTTGATATCTTGAACACACTACCGTATATTGTGTATTCCTGAATAGAATTTGTATTGTTGAGTTAAATTAAACAAAAAGAGTTATTTTAAACAAAGTTTATTCATTTTAATGATAGTTAATTTATTTTAAGTCTGATTAATTCTTTTAAGTTTATTAGTATAATACTTCATTTTTTACGTATTTTAAGTATTTGTTCATTGAAGTTCAAAGTTATTTCACAATTGATTGAATGTGAAATAGAGCTACTCAAATTCTCGGTTGGTATCATAGAATACGTAACTAATCAACTTGTTCCGAAATCGGGTCTGATTTTTAATTAAATCTATTCCTGGGAGACGCTTCGTTTGGAGAATTGAAATGAGAGTTGTCAACTTAGTTTCCAGCCATTGTCGAATTTTATGTAATTGATTCAAAGTGACGGTAATGTAGCCATGAGCAGGGGTGTCCATGATCCCCACGATATAATGCGCAAATCTCTCACCCGCGGCGCCCCGACAAGAAAGTAAAAGAAAATTAACGATATCGCCTCACACCATCCAAAAGCGTAGTTAGCATTGGTTTTTGTTGGTGATGATGAGGACACGGGGTACTTTGACAACAAGGAGATCTGGAGGTGGGTTTCGGACAAAAATTAAAATATAACGTCCAAATCTTACTATTATGTGATTCTAACTACTAAAACAATTCTTAGAATTCTGAAATTATCTAAGAAAACAATACTTAGAATTATGATTAGAATTCTGAAATTATTCTTTTTTTCTTCTCTTCCTCCAGCAAAACATTTTGAACAAATTATTGAATATACCAGTCTTCAAAAATTTCATAAGCGTCTCCAAATAACGTCCCAAATTTCGGTGAATAGATACAACATTGGCTAATTTCATAAACTATACAGCGTACTCTATAAATCTCACTGTTAAAATGTTATTTTAAAACATTTCTCCTCCAAAATATTCTTAAAATGCTTAAAATCATAATACAAAAATTCACTCCTTCCCTCTAAGTTGTAATTGACAACTTGCGCTGTCAAATCCTGCTTTGAGCATTTTTGGCAACGATAATTATTCGCAGAAATAAATCTTTGCCGTTTGGTTTCCATACTATTTTCACATTGAGAGTGAAATATTTTAGTTTCAACAATTGTGATTCAACTTTTTCCATGGAACATCGCTAACGTATAAGGAAAAAATATTTTAACGTTTTTATTTCGTTATTGTCTTATATTAACGGTTGATAACAAAATCAAACAAACGTAAAACCAGATGAAATTACTGGCACTAAAATGAGTGGTACCGTGTATTAATGGGATTTACGTTTATATAACTGAATACAGTTACGGATATTCTCAAAGTAAAGAATTGATAAAATGGTAAGTGTAAACAGAAAACTACATACCATGGAATTTATTATGAAATAATAAATATTGACAGTTTCCCCTTTTATCAAGTTTTTTTCACTATCCGTAAATATTTAGAGTGAACTACAACTCCCACTGAAAACGTTTGGACCATTTTTGTTCACTAGAATTACAAATTTATGTAACTATTCTATCAACATATTAAAAGTGAAATAATCACAAAACTAGCTTAATTCTGTTATAACTAATGAAATATAATTGTAAATAAGGATACAGGAATTAAAGGATAGTTAACAATATTTTAAAACATTACTTGATAGATAGCATTTTTTTAAACAAATTTGTACAGAGAAAATATTACATTATTGTTGTTAAAATGTAAATGTAAGTTGTAAATTTACGATCAAAATTATTTTGATTATTTTTATGCTGCAGAGGTTAAACTGTTTGATGTCAAAAGGAAAAAAATACATTTCTAAACACTCTTCTATTGAAATATTTTTATTACGCAATTCCGGCCAGAGAGTATTTGCTCCGTATTCGCTTTGAGGAACTTGAAAGAAGTCGTATTCCCTTTATAGGCAAATACAGCTGAACCTCGCTGACAGGCGTCACTCTGTATGGGCACCACTGTTCAGTGACCGCGTAGACCTCTCGTTCATTCCCAGTCCCTTCCTCCTTCGTTGCGTAAGGGAAGTTGTTCCCTCGCGCAACTTTTAATTAAACCCACGACTCCGCGACGAACGAACGAGAGGGATTCGAAATCGTTCGTCCGTTATGAACATTATACGGAGCTTATGAAGGCCATTGAATGGGAGGGACGCTTCGCGCCAAGGCACGAGATGGATCGTTCCCTCAACGCGTCGAGAAAACGGAGAGTGTGTCCATGGCTTCACTGCTTGATTGATATTCCATGAGACAACTGTAATTACTTCTAAAAAGAACCAAACAGAATTCATAAAACATTATTGCGATATAATTTTTTTGAATAATTTGTGAAGATATAAAAATAATACAAATGCAAAACAGAACATATTAATATTAGTAATAATAACAAAAACATTGCAGTTCAACTTGTCCGAAGTATGCAGAAAAATTATATGCTTAATTATTAAGAACAAGTGGAAGATAAACAAAATGCATATTCTGCCCTTAGTCAATTCCAGCATAGGGCTCATACACAAGAATCTACATAATATTTCGTAGCCCTAGAGATCAAGAAGGAAATTGCATACTTCATCCAGAAGGCAGTCGTTCGTAACACCTACCACATTGTCAGGAACTTACTCACCATTAAGCTTTAAATAAGTTTATTCACAATTGCACACCACTCCTGCAATTGATGAAATACCGGAATGTACCGTGATAGGAACACAGAAAACAATTAAAAATAAATAAATAATAATAATTACGTGAGATACCAGCAAACGGGTCGGATATAATTTATTACAATATAACCGACAGGAATTGTCTAATTACTGATATTGCTATACCCTATGATGCGAAGAATCCATCAAAGAATTTGAGAACTGGAGCAAATATAAAGATTTGGAAATTGAGATAGCTCTTATGTGGAGACGCAAATCATCTCCATTATTATTGGCGCTTTGAGGATGTTGAAATGTCGATATAAAAGGATCTACGATATTCTTCATGCGCATATTAGTCTGTTCCAAATCCAAAAAAAAATTATTTTTTTTAGGAACAGCCCACATACATAGGAAAACTTTCTCCCTATGAAACAATTCCTAAGATCTCGACCTATAATAGGTTGACCTTATGACATTACTACCAGCATTTTAGAGGGACTCCACAACAACAACAACAACAGTCGACCGAACCCATTCCTATTTTGGGATGAATGAGTTTCCTTGCAATGCTGAGGAAGCGAGTGAAAAATACTTAGAGAATAATAATAATAATAAATATGTTAATAATAAAAGCAACAAAAATATGACAAATGACGATGCTGAAACAACTGATTATATTGTCTCATCATTTTCCATACCGGCAGAAAATGAATATCTTTAACGCCATTACAATATCTACTATGTCCTCCATCGGCAAATATGTAAAGCTTTGAAAACCCCTAAGCAAAAAATGGTATCACAAACCGGTACCAGTTATGATAAAAGGAGAATGCAACTTGACACCAATAAATCTACATTGACTATGAATTCTAGGCCTGATATTGACATTAGATATTTTGTGAAGAAAACTTGCCTATTGATTGATGTATCAATACTATTGGATAAGAACCATAAGGGTTGTACCATAAGGGGAGAAGAGAAAATATTTCATTTCTTAAATAGTTTTGTATTTTATAAAACGATATTTTCCCTTTCAATCTCCAAGGGATTGAAGTGCTCGAGGTAGCAAAGCGAATATGATGGTATGTACGAACCAGACCGTTGGGGATTGATTTCTCAATGGCCCAGCTGCGACGCCTTCAATTCGAAACCGCTTCTATGAAGGTAGCAACAGGTTGCATGTTGAACGTCTTCAGTAGAAATGATGCCTCCCTCTAGATGTCTTTACATACCTGCAACAAGAAAAGGTACAGTTGAAAAAAAAAACAAGTCTTTTTTCGGGTAAATTATGTTCAAATACCTTTGATTTTACCATACATAATATGCTTCGTTTACTGATATCATAACAATCGGAAATAAAATAACTTAAAATTATATTAATTTTATACGTACATGTAAGGAGTTATTTAGTTATTTTCAAGAAATAATACACATTTCCAAAAGTCACTAGAATTTTGTTGCATTAACCCATTAATGCACAAAATATTTTTTTAACCTTAATTCGCTTAATATCTCTACAGTTATTCATAGGAGGTTGTAGGACGATAAGAATGAGAATAAAAAGTCATTTTTACATTTCGTTTATAGTAAAGAAGCCGATCTATAAATAGATCGCTGGACAGATTCGTGATGCATTGAGTATGCAAGACAGAACACACAAAACGTATTTATTTTATAATTAACTAATTATAAATAATGCACTGTATTGTTATAAAACTTCATTTCTCTTTCTGATTAAAACCATACATCTTTCTACGAAATGTGGTCTTGTTCAAAACATTTTTGACCCAGTAACATTGCATTTTGACAGAATGTCAGAGATCATTCCGGATTGTTTTGAAATTGACAGTGTCTTTGACCCTTCCCTTTCCCTACATAATGGTCCATTCCATCGAAGCGCATTTCTAAATGCACTATTCTTTGAGATATTAGGGGAGTGCGTCGCATACTCGACGAACATACGCCAATCTTTCACGCTATCGTCACATTTGCATGTATGTTCTGCCTCTTTCACAACACAAATCTAAATTTTAGCAATATCATCTGAGAAATTATACAGGGAAGCCATGGCTTGTAAAACAATCTAATCAGCTTCCCTTTTATGAATTATTTTTGTCTATTGAGACAATCATTTCTTTGACAACCGAGAAATTCTGTTCGAAAATTTCAAACCGCTGAAATGATGCATAAAAGGGAAGAATTCCGAGAAATAATCTATGTTCATCAGGGTCAAAAGTACAATCTCGGCAATTCTTTGATGCAGTTGCATAGTAAACAGGCTCTAACAAAATATTCTTCAACATGTTCTCATAATACAAAGTCATCTCAGATAGTTGCAATGGAGTCAAAAAATGCAGTTTTTGTCAGTTTATTTTGAGTGTCGCGGGTGCCAGATTTTTGTTTACCCCTAGTGTTGTGTAAACCGGGCCCGATTTTTGTGAGAGGTATCTTCGCTATCGCTATATTTCGTTTTATTCAGTCTTTCTCCTAATAGTCTGAAAAACAATGAACACTGTAACGTCAGAGCCAAAACATTCGAGAGGTTTGTGAATTGTTGATTTTACACCTTTCACTGAAGTGCCATTGAGGAACTAAGCCGGATGTCGCTGATGAGGGGAGGTGACTAACTCTAAGCGTCTTCATTTATTGAGGTATTGTTTTAACGTACCCCTTTCACTTCCTAAGGAAGGTACGATTGTTCTCGAAGAATGTCGGTGAATGTGTGTGACCAGCAAACGATTCCCTTTGTATTACACTATTTATGTGGGAGAGGATTTGACCAAGGCGAGGCCCACTATGGAATGTCGGTGGACCTCAAAAAAGAAGAATGCTAATAAGCTGTGAAGGGAATACCTTCACCAGAAGCAGAGACAATGGTGGACGCCTGGCGTGGGCCGAAGGCAGCGCCTTGCGAAGAGGTCACGGCGTTCTCTGGACGTCGGAAGGGTGAACAGGGTGGAGGGCGCGGTGACAGCGACGGAGTATATACTTGCTGGTCGCGTGACTTCCTCTGCGGTGTATATTGGGAGGGTTGAGGATCCTTTTGACTTTACGTGTAAGTTGAGTCCGCAGATTACTTGAGATGTGACCTGGCTAGCATCGGTCGCAGAGACTCGATGAATTATGAGGCTGCTGCGGTAGTCTAGATAAACTCATTACTAGTTAGGAGTGACGTACTTGTAACAGTTCGTTATTCGAGAAAGCAACTTGTAATTTTGGAGGTTCAGATAACTTAGAGGGTTTTTACAAATTAGTTGTCTTCAACTAAATTTATCTATGTGTAATTAATGCTTTCTGATAGCATTATTTGTGTAATAACAGATTTATATATGTATTAATGATTTTGAGAGTTTGTCTATGTTTGTAAATACTCAGATTTATATTTAATTTGTATTAAATCATTAATTATTGTTATTACACGTGTGTTTAATTGTCCGGGAAACTGGGATGGTGGCAGTAATAAAAACTACCATAGGAATTGTGGTATTTATGTGAATCCTGCTTCTACCAAAATACTCACACCGCATCAGGGCTTGTGGTGTGTTGTTACAAACACGTCAAAAATGAACAAGTAAATCCGCACGCACATAACTTATCGAACGTAACTATAGTACATAAACATATGGTTCTTTTTCATTTTGTGCACTAGTGGAGGTCCTGGAACATCATTTTTCGTCAAGTAAACTAACGCATCATCTGTAACTTCGTCATCGTCCGTAACTGCGAATAATAAAACAAAGTGACATTACCAAATCAAAAGTGGTGCAAATAAAAGAGGTCTTCTCGTATATATTTACCCGAAAAATGTTCACACAGAACATACACTACGTCGGTACAAAGAACACATAACAACCGCCCTGTGACTTTTTTCTACGTAACGTCAGCTGCGAGCGGCAATGCCCCAAGTTCCCTATACCCGAAGCGCAGAGTGCCCAGCGATCTATAAATAGATCAGCAGTTTTTGGAGAGTGATATCTCGGGTACCATTTCGCTGAATTACTCCTATCTTGTATAGCAACAAAGAAAAACATGTTTAGCAATACGCGGAAGTTCAAAATTCTTGAAATGAAAATTTTTACTAACTCAACTCACGTAAACATACAACTCTGCGCAAAGAGACTGACACGACTTTCTTATTTTAATTTTTAAAGTATCAATAATGATACTTAAAACATAAATTAATTCCTACACATCTATCAAACTTTAAAATGAACTTAGAACATAAGTCCAAATTTTTCAAAGTGAAGTTAGTTGTAAGAAATATAAATATTCTGGTTGATCTATAAATAGAACGCTGGGCGTCAAAGGGTTAAATATAGTGACTTCATATTTCATAATCTCCTCCTCACAATATTTACTTACATGTAGCTAACAGCATAAAACGTTTATCTACTTTTTTACATCCTGTGAATAGTTGGCATCTCAATTTTCTGGTCGATGCAAAGGATTAGTTCGGTGTGTGAAACCGTTTCAGTAAAACCAATTTTATGCGATTTATTTTCAATCAGCGAAATTAAATGAGTTACACAGTATTGAAATTGTATTGTGTTATATTGTAATTTGTCGTGTCATTCAATTTGTGTTTCTTCATTCGCAACGGATCACAAACTATGGCTTTTTTCTGAACAATTTGAACCTAATAATATTTGTTTATTTGCCAACTAATTTTAGAGCAATCGCTAACACCAACACATCTAATAAAGAACTCAATTTCATTTCGGAATTTGAGAGAGGTATTTGACAGTGTATAAAATACCTAACCAGATAGTTAATTGGATGCATTCGTACGATACATCTCGGAATTATAATTATTTTGAAAACATTTAGGAGAGTTTTGTAAAATATTTATACACCAAATAACAGTTATTATTTAAAAAATATATTACCCATTTCACAATTTTCGTTCGACAAGTATTTTTTAAACTATAGCTTTATGATCTGAGTACCTCTGAAGCAAAGAAAATTCACATGATAACAACTAGATCATATGAACATTGAAACTATGTATACGATAGTAGTGCTAGCACAACAATAAGGACACCAATAAAAACCCTTAAAAATTAAATTCAGGATCTTCGAAATTAGATCTACGAATAAGCGAAGAAACAATCAAGGAAAATAGAAGGGAAGCATGCTTATATGAAGGATCAGCACCTTGAATTATGACGTCGTCAAATTGACCAGAGGAAGAAAATAACTAACCTGAGAAATTATGAACCAGAGGCATAAAAACAGCTAATAAAAGTAATCTTAAGATGAATAATATATTATTAAAATCAGCAATGTTACATAGGAAATTTGAGTTACATTTACACGAATTCGTATTCCCGTATTAAGACCAATTGAACGATTTAGGAGAGACGGGTTAAAGAGATAGATCAAAGTCTGAATATAGGAGCGTCAAATTATGAGGAAGATCTATGTTTCAGAGAAGGAAGGAGGAAATTGGAGAATTAGGGGGAAAACAGCGCTGAAAGATGTATGTAACCTTACTTGCTGAGCTCCAACAGAAGAAGGAGGATACAATGTCTGAAACATTACTCTAAGATGGAGGAAAGAAGGAGAAAAAAAGAAGAATTCCTGAGAAAACAAACAGGATCATGATGATGGAGGATGTAGAAGAAGATCAGGTAACTTTAGTAGTGAGAGATTGGAGAAAGAAGGTGAAATGGAAAAGAGTGGAACAGTGCCCAAGAGGCGGCAACGATCCTACGAAGACTGTAGAGCAAATGAAATAAGAAGAAACACATTTACCAAAATTCATTTTCTTATGTAATTAGCAAGTAATTTATTAATATAGAATGTGAACCCAATAAACAGTTTTGAAAGATAAAAGCTTCAAGATATAGGAACAAAGGAAAGTTCTATTATATGTCAAGAGTGGAATTGAAGGCCATGAAATGTTTGTTCTGTAGAATACNATAGGAACAAAGGAAAGTTCTATTATATGTCAAGAGTGGAATTGAAGGCCATGAAATGTTTGTTCTGTAGAATACAACGAAAAAGCTCCCTTGCATATACGAGTTAGACGAATTGTATTTCTTCTCCTGTCCCCGTTCTTTCACCTACTGCTTCCTCATCTCCCACGTCAACATATATTCCTCCTGTCGCCCCCATACACCGTTACAACTTGCGCTCAGGAGTACGATGTGGTACTCGAAGGTGACAATCGCGTTCAGGTGCTGTGTGCGAGCTTCATCCGGAACTAGAAGCTGTACCAATTTCAAATTCCTCTCCACAATCTAACGTCGATTCCATTTCTCGTGAGTCACAAACTCTTTGCGAAAATAAAATAATTATATTTCATCATAATGTCCAATCCCTTTCAAACAAATTGACAGACATTGAAATTCTGGTACACGAAAATCGATTCGATTTGCTATGCCTCACAGAGCATTGGCTTTCAACTAACAACATCAACGATACTGCTATTTCTAATTATTATTTAGCAAGTTCTTACTGTCGGCAAAATTTTAAAGGCAAAAATCCCCACGGAGGTACGTGTATCTACGTTCGTAATGATATTTTATCTTCTCCACTGACAGGCTACGAGAACTTCTGCGTAGATAGTGTGTTCGAAATTTCTGCAGTTGAACTGACCGACACCGGTATTGTTGTTTTGTGTATTTATAGACCTCCTCAATCAGATCTTGACATATTTTTTCGGAACTTCGAAAATGTTTTAGAACATATCGCACATAAATCTACTAAATCTATCGTTATATGTGGTGATTTCAATATCGATTTCTTGAGTACATCCGACTCTGCACATTCACCAGTTAATCGATTCAAGAATCTTATCGACTCCTTCAACCTTATTACTACGATAAATGACCCCACTCGCCTCTCCGGCTCATCTCAAACATTGCTAGATCAAATTATAGTCAACAATGGAATCTCGTATCTCTCTGAAGTGTTTATCGCCGGATACAGTGATCACCTTGCTCAAGTATTGACTATTAATAATACACTAAAACCGCTTAAAATCCTTTACAAATTTACAAGAGAGTTTAATGACATAAATAAATCCATATTCGTAAATTATTTGCGTGAAGAAACATGGAAAGATGTTTACAATTGCCAAAACACCGACGACAAATTCAATGTATTTATCTCAACATTCCTAAAACATTACAACTCTAGTTTTCCCATAAAACGCAAGTTAATTAACACAAAAAAATACAATAGATGGATCACCCTAGGGATAAGAATTTCTTCAAAAAACAAACGCCGTTTATATTATCTTTCAAAACGCTATAACCAGCCACCCGAATTCCATAATTATTTTCGTAAATATAAGACTATTCTCCGAAAAGTAGTCTATGCAGCTAAAGTTATGGAAAACGACAGGCATATACTAAAATCGAACAACCGGATGAAAGCCATGTGGAATATTGTTAACAATTACACGTCAACTTCTGAAAATCGCGAAGAAAATGTTTCTTTACTAAACGATGGCAAGATCGTGTCAAATCCTCAGGACATCGCAAGTTTGTTTAATTCTCACTTCTCAGAAGTTGGTAAAATAACGAACTCAATATATCCAAATCAATGTCCTCCAATTATTACCACCCACATACCCAATTCTATGTTCACTTCCGAAACTAACGCCAGTGAAGTCATGGGAATCATCAGCTCCTTAAAAAACAAATTTTCACGAGGCATAGATGATATACCTGAGTTTATTGTTAAATCTTCGTCCCACGCTATATTAAATCCACTCGTAAATATTTTTAATAGTTCTTTATCGGAAGGGGTGTTTCCCAATATATTTAAGAGAGCTAAAGTGAAACCTTTACACAAGAAAGGAAACAAACTTAATATTGGAAATTACCGACCAATATCTCTACTACCCACTTTCTCAAAAATCCTAGAAAAATTGTTCTATAAGCGTCTTCTAGATTTTTTATCAAAATATAACATTCTCTCTGACGATCAACACGGTTTTAGGAAATCCTTTTCCACTACAAGCGCCATATTTTCCTTCTTAAACGATGTTACCACATCTCTAGACAGTGGAGAAAATCCTCAGGGTGTTTTTCTTGACTTATCCAAAGCATTCGATGTCATCGATCACGGAATTCTCCTTACCAAATTGCATTCTTTAGGCATTCGTGGACTTCCACATCAATGGCTAACTTCTTATTTAAAAGATAGATATCAACAAGTAGAAATATCCTATACTAAAAATAAAATACTTGAGCGTTGTCTTTCAGAAACAAAGCCACTTACTTGCGGAGTACCCCAAGGATCAATTCTCGGCCCTATACTCTTTTTATTGTATGTGAACGACATGTCATCATCCACATCAGATTGCAAAATGGTTCTTTTTGCTGATGACACTAATTTACTATGTAAACACGCCAATGCTCAAAAAGTTTTGTCTAACCTTTCGACTTGGTTCCATGCAAATCGTCTCATTGTAAACACTGACAAAACAGTGTCTATGTCATTTCACAATAGTATCACAAAATCTTTACCCCAGGTTTCTCTTTCTTTAAACGGAACACAATTAAAAACTGTTACAAATACAAAATTCTTAGGTCTCCATATTCAAGACAACCTCAAATGGAATTGTCACATTGACAATCTTAATTCCCAATTAAGCAAATTGTGTTACGCATTCCGAATCTTAGTTAACGCAGTTAGTCCACGTATTTCCCGTTGCGTATATTTTGCAAACGTTTACTCCCATTTACGTTACGGCATTACCTTCTGGGGTAATTCCGGTCAGAGTATTCAAACTTTCAGAATTCAGAAGAGGATAGTTCGGATAATTTGTAAATCTCACCCCCGAAACTCTTGTAAACCTTTATTCAAGGAATTAAATATATTAACACTTCCCTGCATTTATATTTATGAAACAGTCGTGTTTGTTAAGTCCGAATTACTGAAGTGCCACCCTTGCTTTATACGAAACAGTCTCGTTCACGAACACTATACACGCAATAGTAGTAATATTCATCGCCCTAGAGTGTCAACCACTCTTTGCCAAAAGGGACCATACCATTCGGGAATCGTTCTATATAATTCCCTGCCCAAGAATATAAAAGATATTATGAAATTGAATATCTTCAAATCCGCGGTTAAAAACTACCTCCTGCACCAGTGCTTCTACACTGTAAAAGAATTTATTGATTTTAACAAAAGTTAAATTCGTCTTGTGCTTTATCACGCCATTGCTGTAGTACTTTTTAAACAACTTATAACAATTTCAAAAACTATTTTCTTGCATGATTGTGTTGTCTTATGGCTCATATTAATTTAGTTTTATGTGTACTCAACATTGGCACGTTTGTGTACATAAATTCTGTAGCCCCATCCTGGCCCGGGTTTTTCTCCGGTTTTCCTTCGGGTAGAGGCGGATTTATCATACAGGTTCTCTAGGCTTTGTCTAGGGGCGGGTCTATTGTAACAATAAATCGTGAATTTAGTGTTATTTCAATTTTTAAGCACTATACTCAGAATAATCTATAGTTCGATAATAACTTACATGTAATTTTTTGCTTAAAATTACAAACATATTGACATTCTATTAGTATTATAACTCGCAGCTAACTTTTTATCTTATCTAGGAATTTTTGCTGAATTTTTTGAATCCGCCTCTGCCTTAGGGCCCTTGATCGGAATTGATGGGATGGTCCCTTGCTTGCTTCCGGAGAGTAAATTAGTTTTTTTTCCTCCACGTGGTCATACGCAGTTTGTACTGTTTTTTGACAATAAATTTATTTATTTATTTATACGAGTTAGATTAAAAAATGTACATAACGTATTTCACTAAATTTTATTTGTTTTCCCTCAACAGGGTTTTAAAACAATTGTGAATTATATAAGTGTTATATGAATAGACTGATTTTTAAAACTTTCTCTAATTTTCTTAAATTACTAGCCACGATAGTCGATTTCTACAAAAAAAGAAGAGCATGTACAATTTAATATCACGTGAAATGAGTAAAAAATACTCCTTCATTCACCATCATCACTGCGGTTTCCATGGATCATGAGTTGGAGAGTAGAAAATAAATTACGTGTATATATTCTTAAGCTGACGTTTAGAGTCTTTCAGGATTTAGTCCTCCTTACACACGTCTCTTTACACCCATAGTATACTGAAGACATTATTTATTACATCATACAATTTCACTGATATTACTTCATTATATTTCTTACTTGTCATGTACAACTGGTTTCATATCAAATCCTCGTAATAATATTCAATTGATTTTTTAATCATTTACTCGTTATCTTTTGAAGATGCAACAAATGAGGAATTTTGATTTTCACGTAAAACATTAAGTGAAGTTCATAAGATCAATTTTATTCATATCATTGTCACACCTTTTAATTTTATTTTCCCCCAGTTTCTTGCCTGTAGACGGGTTTGTTCTCCTTTTACAAAATTAATATTAACAAAATTTATCTTATTATCTCTATGTTTTTTTTTCAACTTTATTCCACCTTCCTTCTATTCCCAATTGTTCATCCCATATCATCACTCACAAAATACGAGCATGGTCCCAGCAAGAGAGATCGGCCACAGAAAATTACTAATATCAACCTATCATCTAACACGGCAACCCGAAAGAATATGAAAACAAGGCCAGGAAAATGGAGTAGAATGTCAGATTTACGTGACATCCTGTTTTGCAGCCTTCTCGGTGCTCTGCAATATAATGCCAACTTACTTAACTCCGATAGCTAATGTTCATTACAGCTCTCTCCGGATTAGTTTGTTCATTTATTTAGTATGCCGCGCTCCAAACCAACCCTAGCTTTATTAATGCTTACATCATTTACGGTTAGTCTTCCTAAAAGCTTTTCACACATTTAAGAGGTGTATATCGTGGCTCCTATTTTGCGTCCAATCACCGACATAACTATCGATCTCTTCCACACATCTCTTGAATTTGTAAAATCTGTACGTGGTTGAAATAGGCATCTTCTGTAAAATTAACTTTACCAGTTTGTACTACTTTACATAAACAACCTACTGTCTCATCTCTGTAATATTCACTCGCATTTAAATGAGGTAGAACAAACCCACCACTCCCTTCACTATAAAACTTGACACGATTCCAATGTGTTGAACGTTTTCCAAGATGGAACTCCAATTTTAAATCGTCGTCGAACGAATATGGTTCCCATCATTCAAAAGTTGACTAATATAAATTCACTTCAAATGGTAAATTCAATAATATTTTAAGTTAAATAACAAATATTCCATCTATGTTTTTTAATAATTCTAAACGCAACGAAATGATAATAATGTCAAATCATGGAGACCTAGGGCGATACTACTAGGTCCTGCGTTGATACACGAAGGTTCGGAAAATCTCGCTCGCAAAACTAGCATTGACCCCTCGACTTTCATGTAAAGCTTACGTTCCTCTATCAATACTCAGTTAGTTCCAAAAAGCAATATCTTGATTTTCTGCAGTTCTTGTGCTTACCAAATATAATATGTAAGTGCAAAGAAAAGCATGTTGACAGTTACATTGGTGCAGTTTTGACAATTAAAAAATAGACACGATTCTTAATTCAGATGAGACTTTATGACAGCTTCTTTTTTTATGTTTTTTTAAAATAAAATTGGTCATCGAAGACCATCACATTAGTGATAAACTGATGAACAAAATTGTGGATATACATTTTACTCTGAATGCTGCAATATTGGTAGAGTAAATTTTATTCAATTGAACTGTTTATTTCAACTATTGAAATAATGAATTTATTTGGAGTAAGCGATGGGATAGTGTATAAATAATATATTTGTTTAGATTCTCAACGATTAAATACACTTTTGAAATATTTACATAACGATAAAAAGTGTGTGTACGAGGGAAATACAACAATCACAGAACATATTTTGCATTTAACCGAGCATCAATTTTGTATTTCGTAAGTATGTTTTTCACCTCCTTCGTTGATGGTATTTCAGATGTTAGTACACAAAAACAAAGCATTTGTATTTTTGTTTTGTTTCTGATTCAATCATTATTTTGTTTTATTTTTTTATTTTTAGATATCAATATATAAAGGGTATCAATAGTGGGTGAAGAAGTGGATTGTTTGGAATGCACTCCTTTCTGACGTCAAGTTAAAAAGCATCGTTAAGGCATGCATGTTAAGCATATTTTTTTTCCGGAAGAGGGTTTTAGGGCGTTACAGCTTGCTTATAAATATAAGAATACCTTTTAAAATTTCAGATATTAAATTTAGAGAAAGATTTAGAATGTGATTTTATCCACATTCGATGATTTTGTAGTTTCCTACTAATTGTGGTAATTTCATTGAATATTTGATGAGGATGCAAAAAAATGGATAACAGTAATTGTATATGTGGCAAGAATATATGGATGTACAATTACTATTATCTATTTTGTTGCATCCTCATCAAATATTCAATGAAATTACCACAATTAGTAGGAAACTACAAAATCATCGAATGTGGATAAAATCATTTATCTCTCTTTCTCTAAATTTAATATCTGAAATTTTAGGAATTAATTTCTTTTGAGCTCTTACAAATTTGATAAGGGTGGTCGCATATGAGTAATTCATTCGTAATATACGCAAGTGATACATTTCGGATGAAATACGTAAGGAGAGTAGGCATTAGTCGAGGCACCGGAAGACCTGGCGCGTGACGAGGCTGTACTTTACAAGTATATTCTGAAATGATGGGATATAGGTGGTGCTATTACATTGTTGTTATTCATACTAATCTAATAAGTGTAAAAGCTTTGTATTTGCATATTCTCGTGCTGTAATGTAACGATGTTCCATTAAAATATATGTCTCATTATAGGTGCATTTGTGCTGTGCAGAAATGTGAATAGAGTCTAAGGGTTGAGAAATGCTATGAATGAAATGTAGTGTATTGTGGTCATGTGTAGTGAAGTGTGCCTGTCAGTTTAAACTACCGCGTTTTGGTTTTTTTTCTTCACATAATTCTTAATTTTTTATTAGATTAAAATAACTAGATTTACATTAAAGCTATATATTGTAAAGAATAATTAATTCCTTACTTTTTAATACGTTTATTTTAGAAATTATTTGAAGAAAAGGATAATAATAGTTTTGTTATGGAGCGAGCAGATTTGACAGAGAAGATGGGGTACACGGCGTGACCCAGACCAAGGGACAGAAATGGAGTGGGAGGATGGTTCTTGGAAGGTTCTGAGCTTTCCCTTTTGGAATGAGGTCATAAATACGTCCAGTTAAGTACCCAAGATTGGTACGAGTCATTTTGTGGGGTATTAAAGAACGAACAGGAAGTTAAAATGGCTGTGAAGTAAACTGACCAGACGCGGTGTCAAAATTTAAACTGATAGGGCATACGGAAAGTTACTTTAGAAATTTGGAGAGAAGGTTCGGACAATAATCGGTGACAGATCAGGGAACACGTGTGGAGTTAAAAATAAACATATGGAAAGTTGTCTAGGGGATGAATAAGGGTTTGCTTGGGGAGTTCTTTTAGCGAGACTGATGAACGATGGAGGTTAGAAGGAGGGGTGGAGAGTCGAGGTTTGACTGGCGAGCCACGAAGCTCACTGGGCTTCAATAGAAACTGAGTGACGAAGCGCAGAAACAATGTAGGGTCATAAACATCTGCGGAGGAAGTGTCGTAGGGTTTAAAAAGTTAAGGAGTGTGAAAGATATGGGTCAGACACACTGGAACAAAGTGTCGTGGGCGAGTACGAGGAGAATAAAAAAGGGGGTTGTGAAAATTAAATATCATCTCGAGAAAAGATTATGGTCGCGAGCCTGGGAAGTGCCGCAGAAGGCAAACTAGTGGAAAAACACTAAATTCAGAGACAAGGAAAAAACCATATAATTCCAGCATGGCGATTGGCCAGTTGTGAACATACTTCACATGTGGGCAACCAATCAGAAGTACTCCACGTGGAATGACTGGACTAAACATCATTGGTGAACAAGAACATGTGACGTCAGAAAGGAAGGACAGTTACCTCAAACTTCAGGGCGCCGAGAGGGGGCTAAGTTACTTAATCAAGAGACAACACACATCGGGCTGGATAGATAGCGTGGAACATCATGTCAGTAGAACACAGCAGATCATATCCGTGACTTCAGTTTGACACTTGTTCATTAATTTCGTTCATGATTTTTTTGACTTGTTGTTCGTTATTATGTTTCATTACGAACACTCTGCTTGAGTTGATCACAACTTTAAAGAACTGATAATTTTTGAATTAACGCAGTTGATCAGTTACAAGTTTCGGCAGACGGCGCGCTACGAGCAACTGTAATCAGAATTCGAACAGGCAATACTTCATCATAAGTAGTCGGTGCAAGTTTCGTTCGAGGTTTCGCTAAAGTTCCCGGTCGTGAAATATAAACTCGTCAACTCAACTTCAAATGGTTATGAACTTTGATAAATGCCATCAAGTGCGGCGTGTTCGTCAATTGGAACGGAAGGAACGACGGGCATCGCGTCTTTTATGCTGCGCAGAAGGTCGTCAGCCTCTGACTCGGATGAATGGGAGAACTGTGCAGGCATAATGGTAACCATGAATGGTATGGCCTGAGATGGGGCGTGCTGACCTCACACCACTTCGTTTTGGCAACTGATGGTCCATATTGAAGTATTATTGTTAAGGTAATGACTGACTGGCTGCGTCCAGTATTTTGTTTACTATTCGCTGCGAGAAGAATCAGTGAATCGAACTCTGTGTTTGTGTTATTAGCCATAGACTCTTTTGGTAATCAAGAACGTTAATTGATAAGGTCATTGAAGAAAGACATTGATCGTAGAAAAATCATACTGTCAATTGTATAACTCTAATTGATCGTTGACTGGAACAGTTGTGTAGCCAGCATTACAATTTCTTGAAGAGAGTAATCAAGCATTATGTATTATAATTGTGATTTTGGAGGAACATTTAAATGGTATGTGTTGAGGAAGTGCTTGCATGTGAAATGTTAGTGGTTAAGGATAATGTGTAATTTTGATAGAATAAATAATTAAACCAATTTCACCTGAACCTAGCGTTTTCCTTTCGTAAGGAAGTATGTGTGTTTCACATTCTTTAAAAAGGGCCGAACCCCGACCTATTAAATTTTAAATATCCGGGTGTTATGCAGAAGTAGCTGCGTGAGCTAGGCAAGTAAACCCACTACACCTTTTACAATAAATTGTTACTATTTATTTGAACAACCTATTATATTATTTTTGACCAATTATATTTGAACAACCAACACTCAAAAAAAGAAAATCAAGAATTTCTGCCTACATTTCGACGTTTAATACATCCTTTTCAGGGTGTAACGTCGGCGCCAGGACACGCCAGCAACTTGACCAATATTAATATTGTTTTGTGTTTGTAAGCAGGATGCTGTTAAGCATAGAACAATAGTGACCGGCCCGCGCTAAGAAGGAACCAGTGCAACGAGTTTTCCGTGTGGAGGCATTGTTCCAAATAAACCTTTTCA
>NNCF01127907.1:705440-718905 GCA_002313205.1 Laupala kohalensis
TATATATATATATATATATATATATAAAGGTTATATACTTATATTGAAAAAGGAACCTAAAACAATTTTCCAACGTAAATATTATTTTTAATTTTCCATAAATAAATTTTAGAGTTACAGTCCAGCATTAGTGGAATTAATTAAGTTTCAAGCATTTTCATTTCTAATATCTTCCTGCTTTTAACTTTGTATTTTTCTCCAATTGTGGGTGAAACACGTATGAACTCTAATTTTAAAAAATAACTTATAAAAAGACTACTAAGAGATCCTTATGAATGTGATTTCACAAAATTACAAATATACTATGTCAATAAGTATTAAATTCCAGTAACACTGGGTGTCATTTTTCTTGCAGCTGAAAGAATTGTTTTCTAATTCTGATTTCATTTTTCAAATATCGATACTGTCAAAAAAAGTTTCATTTACAAGACACCAAATCTTATAAAATAATTTCAATAGTAATATATACCATCTTGAATCAGTAAACAAATATTATACATCAATCTTCCCGTGCTTTCACGATGCAATTGCCTTCCCAAGCAATGTTCCTTCATCTTAGCGTCTTGCAAGGAGTAAAGCACATATAATTTGAGTATTAAGATTGAAATTTCATCTAAGATAAACTCGAAATGGAGTTAATTTGGCTAACATTTACTCCATGAAGCACCTGATGAGATTGCACTTGAGACTTAACGAGGGGGGAGTGGGAGGGACAGAGTTGTGTAGATGCATCAGGGAAGAGGAGCAAGAAGCAAAATACAAGTGAATGGGTGAGGTTTACAGAGAAAGGGATGGGGTTCCCCAATGCTCCCATCTGCCTGTGTTTTACGAGGGCACTGGAGCATTGCGTTTAATCCAGTAATCGTAATTTTAGAACACCCCACCCCATCCTCTCTTAAATGTGATCTCCAGTTCGCACGCGTCATGCACATCTCTCCACAGTACACCATCCCTTCCTGGGCACGATTCTCCCTCCTGCCAAAATAATATTAACATATTGCTCCATTAATTACTCGCTGTTTGATTTTCAGATTACGGTCTGATATTCAGACTGGGTCAATTACTTAATATATTGGTCCAATTTCAAACCGAAAAGTCTGGCAATCATGTGTTCACTTTGTGTAGATGTGTCATTTACTCGATAAGTAATTGTGGATAAAGTAACATTTTACGGTGCATTTACACATACCTTTATCGTCTAGAAAGAAATTACATACTAATTATATGAATTACTATCTTAACTTTCGAGATTTTACACACTGTTCCCAATGGATTAGACATTATTACAGAAAATTAAGGTTTAAGACATTTTGACTATTTGGCTAATATATTTGACTATTTCTGTATTTTTAGGACTTTAGATCTAGTTCCACATGAATCGAGTGTTCAAGAATATTCATCAAAACAACTCGAACAAGTGAATATACAACCTGGATCTTTTTGTGCGTATTAAAAATTAGTAATAATATAAATCATACATGATATAATTATTAGTAAATTAATATATTTCCCAGAAATAAAGTTAAAGATATAAAATCATAAACTTATAAAAGGAAACATTCAGTAAATTACGTAATCAGGACCAATAATAATCAGTTAACATTTTCATAGAGATGAAATGCATTATAAACTGTCTGTGGCAATTAAGATCATTAGAAAAACATGTGTGCAATAACATTACCACGCGCACGTTGTAAAAGTACTTCTTGCGACTGAGCAAATTGAATATCAACAACGGCTACATATTCAATTTTCAACTATTTCTCTCAATAAGGACGATTAAAAAATAAATAAATGTGGAACTATTAGTTTTTCATTTGTAAAACAATGCTCCAAGTATTCTGATTCTTTATAGGTATGTATAAAAATGTTCTAAATCGAGCATTTATCATGCGAGTTCATTCGTGTTGCGATTCACCATGAATGATACTAAAATTGAGAAACTCAATCCAAGAGAAAGGAAACGAACATAGTTTAGGAAATACCGTTACATGCGATTCATCCACCCACGATAAACAGCAGTATTTGACGCTTCCTGCGAGTGCACATACCTTGAACGCCCAACCTGTCAAATGCGTCGGATTCCACTTGCAATTGCATAACGCTTGGAAGGTCATCATACCTCCATCACACCGTCGTCTGTATTTCCCGAATACTTCCATGACCGAAACGGGGCTCGTTTTGTGCTATTGTTTCACAACGACGAAAAATCAACTTTCAAGTTCTCAACTTCTTCGTAACAATAACATTGATCGCGATACTACAGAAGGCAAAGAAACGTATTTTACAAAGTGGGAGAAGTGAACTCAAGAGGAGAGGGAATAGTATTTTATTGAGAATTGTGGACGTATTCGCTCTTTTTGCACTTTATTCCACTCCCAAAATTCTCCCAATACATTCCAATAACACTTCGGATTGAACTGGAGCAAAAAATGTGGGGAATGCAATGTATCTAAGGAGACGCAAGGAATCCACATTGTTTGGTTGGAAAAGATCAAATCACTGGCATTTAGAAAATAAAAAATACAGTAAAAAGAACACAGAGAATAGATATTTTGAAGTTGCTTCAGTGCACCGAGATGAATATTACTGCGCAACTATTGAAAATCAGAGGTACTACCGAATCACTTTCTTGAGATGACAATAGGAGTCGTAGTTAAAATCTGTACTAATAAAAATGAATTATTTGGATCGTCTCTGGTTTGGGAATCGGAAAAAGTAATCGATAAAATTATAAGAAATTTCAAAGGACTCTTCTTATGGGTTATTGCAACTAAAATGCAATGTATTTTTAACAATTATGAACAACTAGAGCAGAAGAATAATTGAAGATTCTCATCTAGTGATTACCAGCCAATTTTAGTCACATGGCAAGTGACTATGAAGCTTACTAATTTGTCCACCAGAATTAAATTACGTTACGTGAGGCGGAGAATCCACTGAACGTATAATCGTACCTAAACGTACGTAAAAAGTCACCGAATCGTAGAAGCAAAATTATATAAAAGCTTTGAAGAACATTGTTCTCAAGTACCTCAAAATGAAAACCGACGAATTCAGAGTTCTTAACTTGACGCTTTGCTTATTAAGCTTTATGTGTAAAGTGTATTTTCCTTCTGCCTGGATTTCAAAATAATTCGTTATTAAGAACATACAGTATAAGCATACAATACTGAAAACTGTGTATTTTTTAGGTGTTCTTCGTGGTATTTAATTACCAAAAGTGAGAAATTAGTATCGCGAACCTCGAAAAACATGGAAACTAAATTATGAATTTAGACTATTATAAAAGATGCCTGGGAGGTGCCAGGCAAAATGAGCTAAACAATGAGCCACTGATCTATTGACTGGTGTTTTAATACCAAAATTTCCAATAATTATTGTTTCTTCTCAAATCCCGGACAACGCCGGGTAGTTCTGTTAGTGTATGTTATAATATAAACAAACATACCATTCTACAATGTGTCAAATGGTATTACGGGCACGCGCAATGAAAAAGAGAGAAATCTCTTAAATGTGTACCTCAAAGCAAAAGTCTCTTAAGTTAATGTCTCTTAAAACCGACGTTTTCCTACGTGACGGATTGACTCATCCACTCACCTTCTCATTCATTCATCAATGCAGAGAGAGAGAGAAACTTGAAACTCTTATAGGTTGTTGGTTTTATATTGCTTACGCTCACTATTGAAGAATTTGTTGAAACTTTAATTTGCTACAGGAAATGTGAGTTTTTGAACTTTCCCTGTGTTTACTGTATTTCCTAAACAGACGTATTGTATCGGTTTTTGGAACATAGTAAACTGAAATATCTAGCTATATGTTGCTTTTTGGTATGCTTTTTAAGTCGCAAGGAGGTAGATTTTTTTTGCAATTTTCCTGCCGTTTACACTAACCGGTCATGCTATACATTTTTCGATACACGCCAACATATGAGACCGGAATAATTAAGATACATCTCATTTGTTATAAATAAATGTTTTTAAGTCAAATATCTAAGAAGAAATTTCTGAAATCGTGCAAGTTATACATTTAATAGAGAAAAAGAGAAAAAAATATTTTGTGAGTTATCCTGACGAATGTTGCTGTCGCGCGGAACATGTCCACTAAAAATTAAGTTTTGAAAATACGCTCTTAAATTCTGTTTTAAATACTAGGTCATTGTGACACGGAGGTATAAAATATTTTCTATTCCTCAATTTATTGTAAGAAAGCGTAAGAATGTGAGCAATCCTGTATCAATCTCACGTGCGATATTTTATCCCATTTGGTGTGAAAATTGCCCCTACAGCGTTCGAAGACAATTGCAAAAAAAAAAAAATACATTGTCCTATTTAAATTTTACTTCGGTATCGCAGGTTGTCAATTAATTTTAAGACAAATCTCAAGTCAAAAAAGAGTGGTATAACAATGACAAATTATTGCCCTTCTCAGATACTATTTTGAAAATAGAAATTTTTCATACCATCATCATAATTTACTTTTGATGAGTTCGCATTTCTTATGAAATTTTAGGTAGCATACCTTGCGTATTTTTTCTTTTCTATTTTTAAGTAACTTCTCTGATGTATTTTTGGTAAAAACTTTTTAAAATTTGTTTAATTTAGTGTCATTTAATTTTTAAGTTTTTGTATTATATGTGTTCGGTACTAAGCCGTCATCCTAATTTAGGTTTTTCTCTGTTTCCCTCGATTGTTTAAGGTAAATGCCGGGATAATCCCTAGATTGCTACCCCAGAGTAAAGTAGAATTTATTCTCCAATTATAGTTATAGTTATTCATGTATATATGTTTTAAGTTGTAAGAATGTTTTATTATTGTATTTGTATGTTGTATGTATTGTATATGTATGTTGTATGTATTGTATGTATGCAAATAGTGGTCAGGCGGAAGAGCAGACCTAATGACCTGAGCCTAACCACGGAATAAAGACATTTTATTATTATTATTATTTTACGTGATAACACTTCAGCCATAGAAAGAATCTGTATTTTTCTCGATCCCTCAACCCCCCTTCATTCTTTGAGCGTGCCCTTCGTTGATTGTGTTGGAAGTGTATAGGATAACTGGGGATCCATTCAAATTCCACTTCCGAACTATCAAAAATCATCAGATTTTTCTCAAAACATTTGTTGGCGCATGCATCGTGGAAGCTCCAAGAGCCGTCTCTCCTATTGGGTGGCCTCCAATCTCGATATCCTCACTCGTCCCCGCGCCGCACAGTTCAACCACTGTCCTCACTGCAGCCTCGGGTGGTCTTATCGGCGTGGGCACCATGCGCCCCTCATCGCCCGGTTACCACCCGCTTCGTCCCATTGACCGAGCAAGCTCTTTGATGCAACTAACTGCCGACTGAGGCCGGTGCGCAGTAGACGCCACTAATGGAGGACTTGCATGCTACAATTAGGATGCGTACAATGGGACCGACTGCATTAACTACCCATGGGATTGTGTAGTTGTTATTGGTATTCAAGTACCCATAGTTTCGAAAACATGATGTTTGGGAGTTCGGATCACTTTTACATTATTTCAGAAATTATTACGTGTTATTATTATATTGCACACTTCACTTAAATATAGCTCAAATAGGCGAGTAATTATTTAGAGCTCATAAAATGGGAAATTATTTAAATCTTCGAGAAATTTGGAATTTCGAAGCAATCATACATATAAAATAAGTATTGAACTCTCAAAATTATCTTCCTTCGTACGTAGTGTTCATTAACGGACATTTTCTAGTTTCTAAAACCCTGATATACTAGTTGAACGTTAGGTTTCCAAGAATATACAAAAATTTATATTTAAAACTTTCAAACAAATTTCCAAAATAATTCGCATTGTACAGTAAACGATACTTTTCTTCGTATGGTAAATATCCTCAACTTGAAAAGTGTCCACATTTTCGAAGGATGTATCACTTTTAATGCTTTATCATTAACTATGATTCTTCATCTTAGCCGCTAACCGAATTATATTTTGTCTGAAATCTTGCTTTTAGTTAACAATCGAGTTCCCCCTTCTTTTCTTCAATCCTCTCCATATGTGTGTTATTCCCTGTCTCCCTTGTTTCCCTTAATCATCCTGGCTTCTTCCTCTTATCATAGTCTAACTTTTTGTGAGGGTCTTCTACTTTCGCTCATTCTGCACAGATGAGATATCACTGACCTCGGATTCAACGGTGCTTCCAAAACCCCCTTCAATAAGCGGAAAGTGACGCTGGGAGCTGTGCTGATAAAAAGCGTAGGTACCGACAGGTTCACGCAAGTCGGAAAGTAATGGCAGATTCAACACTTTATTTGTTTTCATTCACAATTTCGTTTACAATTTCCGAGAGTTTTATTAAAATGTTGTTTTCATTTACAATTTCGATACTGTTCTACTTATACAACTAATTTCATTATTAATATTTAGACAATATTATTAACATTTAGACAATAACATACTAAGTGTTAATTAATTTTTATTTTCTACGTTTTTTGAAATATTTTTCAATACAGTTTTGAACTGAAACTCAAGGAAGAGTTCTTTTTCTAGTTACAAGAATATGTGAAAATTTTGGGTAGCTTTTTTCTTCAAACCTTTTCCAAATTTCAAAATCAGTAAATATAATCAAATATCAAAATTTGAAGAGTTGTAAGAAGTAAAGTTTAGATGTTAATGGTCTCAAATTCTATTAGTTTCTTTTATTTTTTAGAATAAAATGTATCATAATTGCGTTATCTGTTCTTCTATATAATAATTTCAAAATTTCCAAAATCTATATAATTGTCAATATACTGACTGCGTGTAATTCAAAATTAAACGAAATGGCAGTGTATCATTATTTTTTTCATTCGATGACTTCATATGGATTGAGTCTGTAGATGTCTAACCATTCTCTTTTACATTTTAATAAAATAAGGTGATAATAAATTGTAAAGTAAGATGTGATTGTACAGGGCGAACATGAAAAAAAAATTCAAGTTAACTTGCTCTTTCTATCAAATTCCAAAGCAGATTACTATTTCGTTTGCACGTAAAGCTTTGTTTTGGACAAGTTGAAGAAAATTCTTTCAAAGTACTTAATACACTTTCGTGTCTTCTGAAAAAATAATTTAGCGCGTTTGTTCCCGCTCTATTCCTCTACACGAAGGAACGTCCCTTTAGAACTTCTCCCCTAATTTCGACCTCCACCGTGCGCTGTGAAGGATGGCTGGACATTTTTCGTGGCTCGCGGAACGCAATTTCGTGGGCCCCCAAAAGAGTGTCGTGGTGGTGGTGGTGTCGTGGTGGGGGTAGGGAATGGAACGAGTAGGAGGGTGTTAGGCGGGGCCATGGGTGGGGCAGCGACGAATTCGAAGCAAATTGACTGCAAGAACCGGAGGTTATTAGACAGGCGCGACGGCCCGTGTTCGACAAGTCGGTTCTCTCCTTCACCGCTGCCACCGATGAAACTGACGGTAACTTTTGTTTGATACTTTGGCTTCGGTCGGCGCCGGGACGTGGAAGGGGAAGAAAGGGGTGTGTTGAGACAGGACGCACGCACGACAGAGCGTGTTTCTGAGTACACCACGCGAAGTATACTTGCGTGCGGTGGAACATCTTGTCTCTCGACAGTTCATAAGGACATTAGAAAAGCACTTTCCCTCAGCATTATATAACCTCACGAAATGGTAATGCTTTTGAGAGACAACATGTGCGGCTCATATGACTGTTTACATCTCGCTGTATTTCATACTCTCTGGAGTTACACTTCCTCTCATCCATCTGATTTCCAGCTCTCAATGCAATTTAATTAATTTTCGTAGACCCGTACTTACTCTTACACGATCTCTGAAGCTTAAAGAGAAACTGGATAGTACAAGTTGAAGATTTTTACGGATTATAAATATAAAACACTCATTACAATTGATCAGTAGATCTAACTCACAAATTGATGCCAAATGGTTTTTTCGGATAGATAGAACACTCACATTGGTTATTGTAATGAGACAAGTGTACGAGCTGGGATTTGAAATGGTTTCTACCCACCTCCTTCCCCAATTTGGTCCCATGTGAACATTCTTTCTAGCTAAACCACAAAATTTTTCGTGAAATAAGTTGTCATCTGCATTCTCTATGTGTACAGTAATGTCGTATTGCCAATATATGTATTATATGTACATATATTTTGAACAGTTTAAAACAATGGCTAAAGTGGATTCTTTTAGGGCAAATAAAATTATTTTAGGGTTTCTTGACATTTGTTCAAAGGAGACTGAATTAAGTAAAAATGAGATTTTGCAAAATAATATATATCTTGTTTTTTAAATCAATTTAATGAGGTATAGAATAATTTGCAAGTTTCTATTAAATCGACAGAATAAAAGGAAGCTCTTTATCAGTAATTGAGAAATTCAGATTTTGTATTTGAATGCATAAATACTTTCAATAAAAAATTATTAGTAAAATATATTACTTGTAAACCATTCCACAAGTACTTGACCTAGATGGTCTGCTTTTCTGAGAAGAGAAGTGAAACATTTTTCACGGAAGAAAATATTTACATCTGGCAATAATAAAAAATATTCGTGATAAATATGGATTGTTCGCCTGATACTAATATTGTAATTTAGTGCCTGTGTTATGTAGATTTGTTGGTCACTACAAGTACTACTTCAGTTCTACGTTACAAATTAAAAGCGTATTTTATTTTATAGATGTTAAATTACATTATTAAGTTAAATTAATCTGTAGAAAAGTAAAAACGAATGTTTTCGAAGGAAACAGATTTCGTTTGTTTGAGAAAATCATTAATTCAATATACATAAACAACAACGAATTTGAGTTTTCTCTAGATGAGTTTTAATTTACTTTCATTCAAACAAACATTTGTGAGAGAATTGTGTTTCAATACAATTTGGCACTATGCTGAGTAGAGATTTAACGTTACTTCCTTTTTTACACCGTGACTGTTATTTATGGAATGATAGTAAATACGAGGGTAGAAAAATAATTTTCAATTAGGAAGGGATGCGAATGTTCCTTTTTACTCGCCACTCTGAATTGTTATTCGTGCCAAACAAATCCTGTTCTCGAGAGCAACCGCGTGGGCGTAATACAAAAAAGTATGTAGAGTTGGAATAGAAAAAAATAGAATTGTTAAAACTAGCGACGAAATTGGAGAATAATAAAAGATGTTGATGATTGAAGAGCGAGTTATATGTCACTAGAGGATATATACAAATGTACTTTTTAATATTGAATTTTTTAGTTACACATTGGTTTAAGTGTTCTCTTAACGCCATTCGTTTTTAAGGGTGTAGTACCATTAAAATACTCCCTGATTTTCCTGATAAATGTTCAATATTCATCCCTACTTTGACATTAATATTTCGTTGTAATTTTCCGATGTAACAGAAAAAACTAAAATATTTAAAAAATTAAATTTTCAGTAAAATTAATTGCAAAAGTCGTTTATCGTGCGTTTTATATGACTCCATTTATTTTTCATTTCAATTTTAATATTTCTGATAGAAGAAAATACAAAATTTGACCCACCGTAGTGTGTATAACAATGCAGAGCACACAAAAAAACCTAAATGGCAGGGAAAGATATACCAATTCTTTTGTTAATCAACTGGACTATACGTCATTGCAAGCATGAATATTTTGATCTTTGTTTCAGGCGTCGCTGAAAAGCGGGTAACGGTGTTTGAACTTTTCAATTCTCTTTTGTTTTTACATCTCCGTCAGTCCTTGACAGAGTGATTGTGTGATTGGAAATATTCGCGTAAAGGGACATACTCGTAAATAGAGTGGACGGCCAAAAGGTACGTTTCATTAAATGAGATTGACAGTGACGGCTGTTTTTCGTCTGGACAACTACTCTGTACATTAAATGGGTACATATAAATAAAAAATCGCGGAACAAAATAAATTTTCAGAAATGACGAGGACTATATTTTCAAAACTTGATATTCCTCGAACAAAATATATTAAACCGGTGTAAGACCTTTTTTTGCACTACCCACATATGTTTCGAACAGTATAGGTATAGAGACTGCGGTTTATTAAGAAGCAATTAATTCAACGAGAAAATAAGTTACTGTGTATCTCTCCTTGGCAATTTCGATTTCAGAGTTATGACCGAACGATATTTTTTTCTGAAGAGGAATTTAATTACTTCTGTTTGTTACGTTTAAGATTGAGATGACATTTGCCAGAAGTACTGCGGTAGTACATTTAAAACACTGTACTCCGTTGTGTTCCTCTATTTACTTTCAACATCGTAAAAACCTCTTTAGTCAAAATTAGAAGACACAGGCTCTGAAGTACAATATAAATGAAAAAGTATAACAATAGCATTAATATATTTGATTGAAACCCATCACAATTACATTTCAAAACTTGGAATGATTTTTATAACGAGAGAATTTGACGAGAAAAACAAATTTCTACGAAGTATATTTTTAGTGATCCCAGAGACCAAGAAACCCCTTTTAGGAATGATGGTTGCAACGTTGTCTTACTCACATGAGATAATATTCTTGATGATATGTATGGTGTTTCTAAATTATTTCAGCCGTATCATTTACATCGAAAGTTTGCAAATTGAATTGTGAATTTATTTTTGTTCCAGCTCAGCAGTTATACGTCTGCAAAAAATTGTAACCACTTTTCTATAGTAAGTGAAACTTGTCACTTTTCAAGTTAAAGGTTTTACGTGGTTTCTGGATAGTAGTGCAACAGATATAACGTTTTTATATGTAACAACGTCGTACCTTTCGCTTTGGGATAAATCAATGAAATGTACATAAGTACTTTTGAAGTTGTAATTCAGGAGTATATTAATACCCTTCTTCATTGATGGGATGAATTATTCAAATCGATTAAAAACGTTTATAATATTTGAGCTTCTCAAAAAACAAAAGAATTAGAGAACTACATGATGTACTTTATTCACGGTTTGTTCAAATTCCATCCATATATTTTACACTAGCCAAAATCTATAATTAATTATTTATTACATTACTTATTTGCGTGAGAAAACTTGAAAAGATGTTTACAATTGCCAAAACGCTTCAAAACAACAGTCGTCTTATGCTTTATCACGCCATTGTTGTAGTACTTTAAAAATATCTGATACAATTTCAAAACTATTTTCCTTCATGCTTGCATGGTGTCTTATTATTCATAGTTATTTTTATATGTACTCAACCTTGGCGCTGTTGTGTACATTAATTATGTAATCCCGTCCTGGCCCGGGTTTTTCTCCGGTTTTCCTATTTTATACGGCTTGCGGATTTTTTATACAGACTCGCTAGGATGTTGCCTAGGGGCGGCATCTATTGATATAACTATTAGCGAATTCAGTGTACTTAAATAGCTACGATTTATCATAAATATTTTTGCGATTAATCTATAGTTTGATAATAATACGTGTTTGTGGAATTTCTTTCTTGTGTTTTATTAAATACAAAGTTGTTGAGATTATGTTCATATTATAAAACGTACTGAACTATTTTTATTTTTAGAAGTGTGTTGAAATGTTAAATCCGCCACTGTCTTAGGGCCCTTGATCGGAATTGATGGGATGGTCCCTTGCTTCCGTCCGGAGAGTAAATTAGTTTATTGCCCTCCACGTAATCATACATAGTTTGTAGCTACTTTTTTGACAATAAAGTTTATTAATATGCATTGTTTTTGCTTTAAAATACCCAAAATTAATTCCTATTCTGAACCCAATACTCTCATACGTAAAAGTACGCGCTGAGGAAACTATTTGCCAGCAGAATGACGAATTAGGATATTTTCTCTTTCTTCAAATATTGGTCAAAAAAACATGTATTACTTTAGTATTATCGCTGTATTTAAAAAATACTGCATATAACGAGAATCATACAGTTTCATGGGGATAGCGCCATGGATTAGAAACATTAAATGCATTATGTATTCTATGCTGCATTGTGATATCACAAGAAGTCACCCTTCTCCATTCCGCTTTTGATAATTTAAGAGAATAACTGAATGGACAAATTGAAATGAATACAAGGCTTCAAAATAGAAAGGTGATAAAAACAAGTGCCTAGTGACCACATGAAAGGTTACAAGAGAAAGTTGTTGAAGCGAAATTGCCCACACTACCCTTTGATATTCGGAATTGGGTGCCTATTAAATGAGTGCCGGAGTATGTGGTGTTGAGGACCCCTCCTAGGTAAGGTTGAAACCTTCTTGATGACATTTCCTTCTATATTTCTGAAATGTCTATTGAGAGCGTTGACATCGTGGTAGCACATTCGCTTCCACTAGGTACCGCTGAGCTGTAAGGCGCGGGTTCAAATCCTGTTCTTCTGAATTAGATGAGGTTTTCAGCTGGGATTTCCGTCACCTAGTCCAGACAATTCGATTCGTCAAGTACCGCAGGTTCGTCAGTTCTCTAGTAACATGATATCTCTCCTTCCCAATTCCCTCATCTTTCCCAATACGTTACAGTAGAAGAGAACCTCACCATAATAAATATTAACACACTCACAATCACACACAGACTAGCGTACCAGATGAACAAACACTTTCGCCAACACATCCAATTCCGTCCATAACACACCGTTACGGACCTGGCCAATAAAATTAAAAACATTCCTGTTCTTCCTAAAGCTAAACTAATCTCTTTCGATGTCAAAAGTCTTTTTCCTAGTATCCCTCCATCTTATTGTAAAACTCTTCATGAGTCACTCTAGACCTCGCGTCTTGCCCCCTCTTTGTTAAAACAGAACATTTTAACCTAATCTCTCTTTGCTTGGATATGACTTACTTTAAATTTGACAATAAATTCTATCAACAGAACTCAGGCTTACTTATGGGTTCTCCCCTCTCTCCATTACTTGCAGACTTATTTATGGACCATCTTGAAAAACAAATTTTTGACTCTGGACATTTTCTTCTATCTAACATCATTTATTGGTACCGCTACGTTGATGTAATCAATCTTTGGACACGGACACACAGACAACCAGACATTTTTACTCAATTTCTCAATTCACTTCACCCTAACAAAACCTTCGCCACAGAAATTGAAAATGACAACACCCTATACCTTCCCTTCTTTAGTAAACAACCGTCATCAGTTTGAAATATTCAGGAAAGACACATTTTCAGACACGACCATTCACAATTCCTCACTACACTCTCCTGCGCACAAACATGCTGCCTTCCACTCCACGGTCCATCGTCTCTTCACCATTCAACTCTCGCCAGATAAGATCAAAAAAGAAATAGACACAATAAAATATATAGCATCAAACAATGGCTACAACACCTCTCTCATTGATAATATAATCACTAAGAAAGTTAGATTATATCACATGAAGAACCTCACATCACTTACTCCAAACAATAATATTCAAATCAGATATGCAATCCCTTTCATAGGCCCTCTCTCACTTAAGATCGCTAATTCACTGAAACATTTCAATATTCCCACTACCTTCTTCTCTCCACAAACACTCAAC
>NNCF01127907.1:719587-738673 GCA_002313205.1 Laupala kohalensis
TTTTTCAGTGTATGTTACTGATGATGACTGCTGTGCAGTCGAGACAGTTTTATAACATCAAAACTATGAGCAACATACAAACGACGTTTAATTTATCATTCCAAGAAAATGAAATTGAGTCCTAAAAATTGCGTATTTTGTATCTTTCTTCAGTATACCAGTAATAAAAACGAGGGAGGTTACTCCTCAAGAGCCATAAACGAAGAAAACTACGTTTTCTTTTCTTTAACTAATTTTTATTTCCATTCAACCCTATAACCCATCTTCAGAGTGATGAATAAATAAAATAGTGTACTAACTCTCCATGTATGTATGCGGGTCTCACTCAAAGAACTTAAATCTATGTTTAAGGTATTCCATATAAATTGAGGACTAGTTATTCAATAATATAAGATTGTGCCGACTTTATCTCCTTTATAAACAGAAACTCGTGAAACAATTCGTTCGTGAAAAGACTCAGAAGACAATTGTTCTCAGACATCAATCCATAGTCAAGCTGACGATTAGATTGTTATTTTTTCTCTCGAAAACTGCCGTGAACTTTCCAAAAGTCTTGAAAACTTGTCACTCTTTTGTGATTTCAACCAAGGAGAGACTGTCACGCGATATACCAGTGAAGTAGAGAAGTAAATAAATGAGACGTTTAGCGTCATCCTTTCACGCCGCTGTGATAGTATCCTCACACAGAGAATGAAAGGATCAACTTTAAAAACTCAAACAGAATTATTATTTCTATTTTGCATGAGAAATGTGACTGAATTTCCATTTATGCATTAGACAGATACGAGAAAACTGAAATCACTTTAAAGAAATGCTGAAAAATATTATTTTAATTTGAAATCGACATCAACATTTTTCGAAGGAAGCAAAATTCTTAGCCGAGTTAGTAGACAGTGAAATACATTTAATCAAATGAACAACTGAAAATTCGAAATTCTACCTGAAAGAATACCGGAGAGAAATCCGAACCAGGATTTAATTACATATTTTATATATATAATTACTATTCTTATCGTTTCAATCACACTATGAAACAGTTATTGGTGGATTAGAATTAATATTTGATTCGGGTTAACGTATTCAAGATCAGAAATTATAAGAAGTCAAACAACCTGTTTATTAAGTAATGATCTGTATCATTCCTCACTAAAAGAATTGTTCATGATAAAATTAGTTCAATTGGCAATATGAATATAATAATGCTAAGTAAATTAATAATTTGAATTAATAATCATGACATGATTTAAAAAACAAAAACACTACACGTTCATTGTGTATGTTACTTATATACATCAGCTCGTACCTTTTAACAATATTCCGCAATTCATTCCATTTTACTTACTGAGCATTCAATCAATTATTTTTAACTAAGCATTAACTAGGACATAAATGTTAGGTAAAGAATTTTTTTAAGGAAAGGTTTTCTAGTTTACTCATAATCATGATAAAACAGAGTAAATCTCTGTTCAATTGAGTCTTCATGTATCATGGAAAAATAATTGCACTGCGTGCGGATACATCACCAGCAGAATTGAATATTCAAAAGCTGAAAGTTGCTGTTCAAAACGCAAACTTCAACGCTCCATACGGGATATGAAGAGCGGAATAATTGTCTCAGCGAAATGATGAATATTGTTCTCTTTTAAATTAAAACATGGCACTGAACAATTTGTTTCGCTGAAACTGGGTTTATATTGGAACAAAAACTTTATCAACATGAAATCTGTTCGGAACGCTCAAGTAAAGTTTCTAGCAGATAAATTCTTCATTATTAATCCGCTAATGCGCGTGTGTTGAATATCTCTCGCAAATTTGACCCTTGAAGTTTCATGATAATTTATATGAAGTAGTTACGGAATAATAAATTTTTCATTACTTTTTACATAATTGAATTAATGTTATTTTCCATTCACTTCTTACCGGCTGGAAAAAATATATTTCTGGTATAGCAGTTATGGTACTCATGAAATTCATTTACTTACAGATATGAAAACGTAAGTGTTCTTTGTAATCAGTTTCCACGCATATCCACGTAGCACGATTTTACTAGCAACTTTAAATATAAATATATTTGAGAGAAAACTATCAATCACATTTATTTAGTATCATTTTCAATTTCGATAAAACTAGTCATTTTCGTTCGTTTGTGGACAGTTGCTTTCAGTAATATCATTTATCCAAATTCTAAATAATTATAGATCATCTGTCTGATGTTTAAGTTCAAATATTCGGAAATATTTAAACTATCTAACTGCTCTGCTTGTCGTATTCTTCTTCGTATAACTTCTTTCTACGTTTCTGAAGTTTCTTTGTAAATAGTAAATTGAGCGGAGCATCCAACTCGTTGACCATCTTTTAGATTATCACACCAGTATTGTATGTTTGTGTAGATGTATAAGGTTGACAGTTACACAGTACCAACTCCGAAATAAAAGTACGTATACTAATGCAATACCCAGAATTTCAAAAGGTACCCGGTTTTCATATTTTCAGCTAAAACCTTCACCATGGGCTTGGTTGCAATAGCATACATTAGTCACGAAAAATAACACTAAATGTTCATCCCAGGTGATGTTTTCCACTTAAAACATTTTAAAAGACTCGTTCAAAAACTACATCGTGTCGGTTTCGGTTTAGCTTAGACTGGGTAGGGGGTTTTCGCTTGCAGATTCCGTCCCAGTCAACGAAGCAGTTCCATTTGCAATGACCCTCCTCTAATAATATATATTATCAATCATTATATGCATCCATTCTAAAGTATATCCTGTAGCTCATCCCGTGTTCCACGTGGTCGCAAATGGAAAATGAGATGATGCCTTTCTTTGCCTTGAACGGGAATAACTGGGGTACCAAACGTTGTTCTAGCCTCACCTCCTCGAGGTGGATGATACATGTGAAGAATAAATTTTGGTAAGTGTTTAGTGAAATGGATCGCAGGGTATCCCAAGAACACAAGAAAAAAATACCAAACATTAATTTAAAAATTTGTGAAATAGTATATTTTGAGAAATTAAAATTCATAATTTTGATTTCGAACTAGATAGTTAGGAGCTTTCAAAGCAATCCAAAAGTTTTGAGTGGAGACGTTTCGGAGCGGAACGTTTTGTTTAAATTTCATATTATTTAAAAGTCCAAACGGAATGAAATATTACTATAATCTTTTGTATTATTTTAGTCTGTATGATAGCTACCTTCCAAACAAATTGCATCAAAATCTGGTACAACGTTTGGACCTGTGTTGATTCACATGGAATTGCCCTCCCAGAGAATCTCTTTTGCTCACCACGATGTATTCCACCATCACCTGCTTCGGATTTGATTCACCGTCACCAGAGGTAGTAGGCAAGTACGCCAATCGCGATGTCATGAGTCACCCGCTTCTAGATGTAATTAGTTATTTTTTTATCATTTCACTTTATCAAACAGACCGCGATTATGCATAAAATGAATGATCAATGTACGTATTGTTTGAATTGGCTTTGCAGAAATGTACTTCACGGATTTAGTTCGAACATAGCGGAAATACTAATTTCAATATATTGTGAAGAAAATAAATTTGTTGGACGGGAACCCATGTAACGGTAACTTTCGATTCTTTAACTTTCCATAATCATAAATATAACTTAAATCATAATCAAAATGAACTCTGGAAGTTTTGAGCCAATTAGACACGCGGATGAAAGTTATATCCCAAGAATTATGTATAAATGGCGAGAACGATTGATCATTATTCTTTCATTCATTAATTTTTTTAAATAAATAATAATAAACTTCATTGTCAAATAAGCAGTTGCAAATTGCGTATGACCATGTGAGGGGCAAAAAGTAAGTTACTCTCCGGAAACAAGCAAGGGATTATCCCATCAATTGCGATCAAGGACCCAAGGGAAGTGGAGGATTTAATATTTATAAAAGAAATTACTTAATAAATGCGTACTGCTATCATTTATTATTCCAAAATTAATTGTAGTTATTTGTACAGTAAAAATTTGCGATTAATATAAGAAAGGTATGATATCAATGACATTTCCGCCCAAGGAAAATCCGCCATTACCCGGAGGAAAACTGGAGAAAAACCCGGGCCAGGGAATTTTCTAAAATAATTTACCACTAGCTAAATCTAATTAAGTTGAATAGTTCTTCATTTCTCATTTAAAATGTTCAAGCGTGTCAATGCATTCCTATAAAATATACAATAGATAAATAAAGATACTTCGTTTATATAGTACTGAGGTTCGGATTTATTTACATTTCTAAAGTGTTTTGCTTCATAAGTTCCAAAATTACGAGAGAAGTATTTCATAATGTAATGATTGCAAGTCAGATTAAGTGAACAATAGTAATAAGATATATGACAATAAAGATAATAAGAATCTGACTCAAATCAGTAACCCTAAAAAACACGCTAGTAACTGAAATAAACGTAATTATATGATGAACCTTTTTCCTTTGCACTTTAGAGGATGTATGTATCTTGAAAATGTTTATTTTGTTTCCTATAATATAGTTTTAATGAAATGGTGTAAATGGAAAAAAAAATATTTGCTTGATTATATTATTATTATTATTATTATTATTATTATTATACTTTTTAATGTGGGAATATTTTACACTAAATCAAAAACGTGCAATCCTTTTGTTAGGCACCACCACCTATACAAAGTTGCCAACCGATTCAGTCCGGGTAATTATTTCTCATTTGCTACTCAACGAAGTTTATTTTGGTTTTCAATAAGGAGTAGAGTGTTTCTTAACAACGTTTTCAAAAGTATAATTTGTAGAAATTTTATGTAAATTAGTAACTGTCCATGACGATTAACTTTGATGGTCGGTTTTTTTTGGGGGGGCGGGAGGTAGAGGTAGGTTTGCGCGTTGGGTGTCTAAATGACTAAAGTGACAACAATGTGAGGCTCCTCAAATAGTTCTACAATAAGGTCCACGACAGCATACCTCTACAAAGATTAACCAATAGTCAGATCAAGGGTATACAAAACTTGTTTATATACTTCAACTAAACGGAGTAATTATGGTACAAGAATATATTCTGATCAAATTGATTCGTACTTTGTTTTGTGTATTTAACGCCGATAAAAACTATATTGTAACACTCAGTTGAATAAATTATTTCAGATTTTACTAGTGTGTTACTGCCATTGCAGTGTTGCAGCTCCTTCGCCATTGCAACGCGGTGAATAGAGAAACTATCGCTAAAAAAAAATTTTTTTTGGTTACTTTATTTTACTCACACTATGTAATACGAGTATGTAATCTCTTCTTACCCCCGTTCACACTATGTATTACTCACACTATGTAATCTCTTCTTACCCCCATTCGAAACTAACTAATTTATTGGAATTAATGTGAAATAGATGTGAAATCGTTATCCATGGGAGTAGAAGAAACGAGACCCATCATTTTCGGCACATCACTAAAATTGTACTCTGGTCATGCTGCGCCACTAGACGAGTAACAAGTGTCTCTGAAGTAATGGTCACCGCTATGGTAGGAGTCGGGGAGTCCCTCTAAAAGCTGTCCTCGCTGTCAAGTTGGCGTTCGTGACGACTCTTCACCCTTTCCCTCTATTATCCTCATTCCACTCCAGTGCCGTTCTCACAACCCAGCAGATGTACTTCAAATTCAGCAGCAGCGGCCTTTGCGAATTGAGCGAGCAACCGCAAAGGGTCTGGAGGGAGAAACTCGATATGAAGAGAGAAAGCTCAGGTAGGGCGAGTAAAGCGCGAAGTTGGCAGCACTGGAGTCCTCGACCAACTTGCACAGATCCTTACGTCAGTTTCAAGAGAACACGAAACTGACATAGGCACAAGGTTGCCGTCAAACGACAAGAATTGGAGTAATGGAACTACAGTTAGTGTCCTCACTGACATTCCCAATGATGCCACTGTAATACACTCGAAAAGAAAGATTTATATTTTATTTATCTAAATTTTATATTTAAAATTTATATTTTTTAATATTGAATTTTTTAATTAACAAAACATAATCACCTATTTCACATACCTTTAATGAGATTAAATATAAAGTGATAAGTTTTTGCAAAATCAAAGCAAGTGATACATGCTAACAAACTAACCATACAAGATTCCATACTCAAGGTTGAGATATGAAACAGGAAATTTGAGCTCCAGGTCATCATTACCTCAACAAATAATAACTGGAAATAGTTGTATTTAATACATGAACAAATATTTCGAGAAAACTGCACATAAATAACAAACATATTGCACATAGAAGACTTACCATGTACCCGCTTAGCACAACGCTTTAAATTCTACTTGGATCCACTGGGATGAGAAACAGTATCACCAAAGGAAAAAGACGAGTGCGCTATGTAATACACCGCGGGTCGCCCCGTAGTTCTTGGGATAGGAGACCATTTTAAACGGATATCCCCCATGAAAAATAAATATATTCCAAATGAATTTAGTCCCGTCCCGAAAACGAAGGTATAAGGATCAAGGGACCTTTACACAGGGAATCGGCGTCTCGGCATGAGGTCCGTAACTTCAGGGTTTTACGGATCGTCTACATCGAGGTCATTAGAGCCCTAAAATTTTGTACGGGTAGGGTAAATGCAGTTATGCACTGAGGAGAGACAACATGATTCTCCTCGCGTGTGGGATTCGCCAAATGACTCGACCATACCCACAAAAAACCGTCCTGAATTACAATATATCCAAACATAGAAAGAGAGAAGAAAATGTAAATTCAATGCAAAAGAGAAGAAGATTTAAATCCAAACCCTCCCGAGAACTTGTGGGAGGAGCCCCGTTTCATGTATGGATTTGAGTAATGCCATACGAAGAAAGATTAGATACTGTTCCAGAGGCCGCATTCCTGAAGGAATCCAAAAAGACGTATCAAAATCGGTTCATTTTGCCCAAGGATAACGCTCAAATTTTTCGGAAGATTGTGTCGCCGTTGGCTGGTACTATATTTGAGACACTCCAGAAGAAAGTGTTCCACAGTAAGTGTTGTGTTGCAAGTTTCACAGATGGGGGGAGGTTCACAGCGTAAGAGATGACCATGGGTAAGATAGCAGTGGCCAATACGAAGACGTGTAAGGATTACTTCTTCACATCTGTTCGCACGGGATGATGACACCCAGATCTTAACGGAGTCTTTTACATTCCTCAGCTTGAAGGCGCGATTTTGTCATTCGGCTTGCCATGTCCCAAGAAGAGACTATCTTATAAGATAAATGGAAGCCTTTGAATCTGACGTAGGAACAGACAAAAGGTCAAGGAGTGCCCTCTGTGTTCCCCGTTTCGCTGCCTCATCAGCTTCTTCATTACCCATAATACCCACGTGCCCAGGATCCCAGCAAAGAACCATTTCAAAATTTTGAAATACTAGATGGCTTATTAGATTATGAATTGTCAGCGTAAGGGTGTCAGAAGTGTACCGTATCTTCGGATTCAGACTCAAATAATTAAGGGTCCGAAACAAAATGTGTTAGGGTTGGGTCCCAATCGCAACGGGACGGCACCAAGTTCTACAGGAAAGGATCAGACTATATAGATCACAGAGATCTTAGCCAACTCAACAATAATTTATATGGATACACAAAACGTCTATTAAAATGCTAAGACGAAGAGACATTTGGTTTAATTGAGTTTTGATAATATAATTTCCTCTTGCAAAGAATATTTAAGGAATATGTATTAAATTAAGGATTAATAATTAAAATCATAGGTAATGATATAAATATTTATTTATTATATATTATTGTATAGTTCAGTCATGAAAACTTCACAGAAGATTCATAAAGTTTATTTTATAGATACATTTATTTCACATCCATCAGCAGAAAACTCACAAAACTTACAGGAAATTTTCTGCTAAATGAATCTCTTTCAAACTTGTTAAGCAGAAAGTTACAGAACTTCTTGTACCCAACTGAGAAAAATATGCATTCATCAGAGTTATCAGCAAATGAAATAAACTGCAAAAAGATCTGCTGTTAGATTTCCAGGTCAATATTGTTGTGATTCGCAAAATTTAAGTTAGCAGTGCTGATAAAGAATTGTAAAAAAATTATCAAACACAATGTTTCAGACAGAGTATGGTAATTGTGACATGATAAGACTGACATTGCCAAATGTTGCAGACAGAAGCTGGAAACGTGTATCGTTGGACGTCTTCAGTCTTGTACACTCCTTGTTCGTTATAACTATATCTTTACGTGAGCGGAATATATGATATGAAGAGACTCCAACTAACATTTCACTTCCTAGAAGAACCTTATTTCACCAACAAAGCTTTGATTTTCAAAAAGTAAAAAAACCTTAAGCGAGAATTTTTAATTATTTAAAAATATTGGTAAAATTAATGGCATACCGTGACTAATTTGAATGATCGAACAAATTAAATTTACGTGACTTTAAAACGGGTACTGGTACATTGAGAAGATATGTTTAGAAACATAATTGAAACATGTGTAGAAAAGAATTGACTTCATTAAACGTAATACATTTGCAGAGGAGTGATAAGAAGTCCAAGAAGTGTCAAGAGTGTCTATGATAAGAAGAAGATAATTTCCAAGAGTGTCTAAGTCATTTTTTAAGAACTTCCCTCAACTCAGATGGAGTAATTTGCTTGGTCTTCAACTTGCTCTCAAGAGAAAATTTTATATTATATAACTACTCAGTTTTTCCTTAACCGCGTCTCACATATGTACGAAAAGAAAGATAAAAACAAATTTGATTAGTTCTAACAAAGAAGTTCACATAAGACTTCATACGAGAGTACGCAGTTCAGGAATGAATACGCGGGGCGTAAGTGCGTTATTCCACGGGAAGACGATATTAAATTTCTCGTGAGGACTCTGAGATAACAGAAAGGAGACACCATGAAAAGCAGAATGTATGGACCTCCAGCTCCAGGAACTCACTGTACTAACCATCCTTCCTGCTCATTCCAACGCCCATTTTAGTTCCCAGGGTCGCAGTCTCTGCCACAAGATCTTCTTAGACTCACGATGTTCAACCATTGGACGAAGAGATTCCTAGGAGTTAAGCATGGCAGTTAAGTCGCACGCTTGTTCGGTATATAAATGAAATATTTATGAAAATATGAAATAAATTTACTCGTACAATGATATGACAGCAAATATTTTTATAGGAGTAATATTATTTGTTATTGTAAATGGGAAAACTTACCGTGGTATTGTAGCTTTTCTAAAAAGGGCGATAGGAGGTAGGAGATGGTGGTAGGGCTATTGTTAGTAGATGGACCGCTCAGCTGGGTTTACCAACAACTTGACCCACGAGCAGGTGTTAGTAACAGATGTCAGTAATAGTCAGAGTTGGTGATACTACGAGTAATAGAGATGGATAGAAGAAGGAGGGTTCACTTTTCAATCGTCACAGCTATATGTAAACTGAAACTTTGAAATGAGAAGCTAGAATTTTTTCTGTTCCCGCCCTGGAATTGCATCCGGAGAGATTCAGTGGTGAGCAAGCATCCTAACCCTGAGTTGTCAGGAGGGTTCAGTGGCATTTGAAAAACACGTGACCATGAACATCGAATAGTGTCATTTCTTTTTGAGTGCGATAGGAGTTGTTAGATACTTAGCTTTTTACAGTGATTGTTTTTGTTCAACTGCGCCTTAACATGTTAGAAATCCAGGAGAGAATGTACATGCAAGCTAAGGACTTTGTTTTCCCCGTGAACAACTACATCAAGAGAGAATAGGAGGGGGCTTCTTTTCTAAAAGTTGCCAAATTGCAGTAGCTGGCTGCCGAGACGCCGATCCGCGAGAACTGTTGCTAGGTATAAGAAAGTTGTCACCAATGCTAAAGTATCTGTATTCTGTGCGCCATATGCCCATAATGGTGGCGAAGATAATCGATACTCAACTGTGACAGAGACAACCATGGCTTAGTGGTTGAACGTAGTGGTTGCATAAGCCATAATAAGCGACTTCAATCCCTTTCAATGCGGGTGGAGTGTTCAGATTAACCCTCCGATGGGTAGGCCGTCGCACTGAGTGCGGCAAACGTGTTCATATTATGATTTCGAGATGATTCAGGGAACTTGGTGGACTTGCATCTCCTAATTATGCTTTATTGACTACCTATATCACCTCTGCGTTGCGCTAAATAAGCGACTTCTTTCCTTCATTTTTAGTTATCCACTGTCCTTTGAAAAGCGAATCGCGAGTAATGCACTGGGTACAGCACGTGTCTTCTGTAGTTTCTATTTTTCACATCACTTGCGAAAAATCACTCCTTGACAAGTAAGTATTATTTTCATATTCTTCCTCGATTTGTTGATCATAATCACATTTTTATTATCAATCTTATTAATTTTACCTCTTAGATTTCTAGTCTAGATGAAAACGGTCTATCTTTCTCAACAGAAAAGACCTCGGCAATTATGTTTGACAGACGGAAACCAAAAAGAACCGGAGACACAAACCATGACGACTGACCATGAACCATCACTTTATTAATTGGCAAACCCGACACTCGCTACCTCGGCATAACTCTAGATGAAGGTTTGACGTGGAAAAAAACTTATCAGGACAATACAAGCAAAAGTCAGACATAGAATAAGAACTCTACGACCGTCGCTGACTACGAACAAACTACCATCTGCGACCAATGTTAATTTATGCGTACGACCAATAATCACTTACGCTCCCTTCGTATGGACAACAATCAGATCGAAGACATTTCTAAAACCACTCAGACTGCATGAAAATTATGCACTGGAACTAATAAACAGACCACCGCTAATGACTAGCCTAAACAGACTGCGACAGGGTCTAAAACGAAACTGTTAAGAAGGATATCAACAAAAGGACTTCAGCGAACCTTTGTAAATGACAATAAACCTACGACATTCTGACAATTCCGACGATATTTATACTCCACCATGAGAAGACTGTAACTACCGACCGACTGACGCCATATGACGTCATAATAAAAAATCAGATCACTTGCAAACCTTCTCATTAACATTAAATTCCTAATGCTTACCTCATACACTTTTCATTATCATGTAAATAATCATTCCAACATATTTATCCAAATATCAAAATCATTCTACAGGTTTTATGTAGCATTACTAATATAAATGTATCATCAACACGTAATCAATAACAACTCACTGTAAAATTAATCATTTCGTCATCAATTGTATTACGTTATTAAAATAGTTGAAGCCATCAAAACAAACAAAATAATATATAAACATTCAAAAACTACTTTAAATCTAGTTAAACCGAGTGAACTCATAATTCATAAGTATCAATAAAATCGTGAGCGAATGTGTAAGTAACAAATAGTGAGTGAACAACAAGAGGCAATCAGTCTGATATTGTCGTTAAAGAAGTGACAGTCGCTACGTAAAAAAAAAGGTTTTTAACAAATGATTCTCTACGTTGACATTTTGTGTGTTATTTGTGTTTTTTACTATTTTTCAGTTATGTACAAAAGATATTTTTTTATGTTTTGGAATATAAGAGATTTATTTTTGAACTACATTATAATATAATGACATACGGGCTGGGTTTTTTTTCTTTCCTGACCAATTTAAGCTCATTTTTGTTGTTATATTAGTCCCTAATCGATTTGGTTATATTGTAAGTAGAATGAACAAATATGCATTTTTATATGTAATTTGTTCATATTTTTTGGACTGCAACTATTCATCGTTCGCAAAACGGTTCGCCGACTGTCCGTTTTCAAAATTATTTCCTTATTTTATATCACACTTTATTAATCAAAATCCATGATAACATTTTCTTGAATATAATATGCATAATACGTTAGTTAGAGTTATACAGTCATTTAAAATTATAAACCCTTATTTGCATTCAGGAAATCGGAATAAAATTGAACGCTACAGTGGCCTCACTCTTTGCGACACGCGCCCACCGGAGGATTAAAAATGTCACTCATAAAATTTCCCTTTGTTACTCTTAAAAAAGCGCACGGAAAAAAATAATGAACTCAGAGAAAACTTTACACGAATAGAGCTCTAGTTTTAAGTGACATCTGGTAGGGAAAGAAAATGTCAAAATAGGCAACGTGATTCCACCGCAAAAAGTGTCAACAATGAACGAGCAACGATAACACGGAGCTGACTTATGGACAACTTGTTTTATAACATCGTTGACCAGGAATTGTCCCCATATAAAGTAATCGATCATGTTTGATTTTTTTTTCTCAGCTCCAACAAATCATACAAAAAAATATAATTTAATACTGTTTTTAAGTAAAAGTATTGTCACGGGTTTTGAATAACGTGTTCAGCGTTTTGGACCTGTGGACTAAAACAGTTTAGTGAAACAATCTATCTATGTATAAAGGAGATTAATGAGGTAAGGTCATCTGTTGCAATCAAATCACATTTTATCTCAATAATCTCCTATATACAATGTATTTAAAGGGTCAAGAACAAACATGGAATCTATCTATGAACACTTCATTTAGTGAAAACAATTAAGCACCTCAACTACAATGTTGCTTGAAATAATATGAATAAATTGAATGGAGACTAGAATATATTGGCGTCGTTTTACAGCTCATTATCTATGAGAGGGGTGTGTGAGATGATATTGTCAATAATATTAACGTCATAAGATAACTTGTTAATATTTAACAACTGAACATACTCAGGTGCCTTTGTACTTTTATAGGCATCAAACTGAGACAAATAATTACGAAAAAAAACAAGAACATAAAACAAATTAAAATTAAGCGCAAATTGATAAATTACGCGTAAAATAGTGCAGCATAGAGTATTCGATAGCTTATATCAAAATGTATTTGAATGTACGCAGTCCTAAGTGACTCAGTGACGGATTCACTTGCCTATTCATCGAAGCGGAGAAGAAACATTAGAGATACGAACTTATTAAAAAACTTAATGAATTAAAACTGTAACCTAGTTTTATTTTCTAGAATTTTTTAATGAATGAACACAATTATATTGCTTAGACTATAATAAAAATAAGCAACGTACATTCTTGACCTCTTGTTGATTTAACTGTACTTTCTGGGGATTAGGTCGCAATTTAAAAAAATTCTCTTCGAACTTAATTTAACTTTCGAACTTAAGAATTAAATTAAAAAAAAAATAATTGGTGACCTAATCCCCAGAAATTACAGTTAAATAAAAATAAGTTTTGTATATCAAAGAAAATCATGCACGAAAGGGTTATTTTTAACATGTGGAAAGCTTCTTCTGCAAGTCATTCTCGAAAACAGTTGTTGGATCAGATACTTTACAAGTCCCCACAGTTACCCATTAAATCCACCAGTTTTACAACGATTTCTTTTTTAAGATTTCGTACTTTGTCTACTCAAAATTTTTCGCGAGAGATGTAAAGAGACACAATGCGTTTGATATAACCATATCTGTCGTGACATATCTGTAGTGTAGTTTGACATAGCCATAGTGCTAATAGGAAATTATGTAAAGATGGCTTATATTATATCTGGAAGAGAGAAAACAAGTTCACCTGCTAGGAATTATCATGCCGGAAGTAGTTTTAAAAAATACGTTATTCAATACATTTTATTTCAAAATGAATTTTTTGTGTGAAAATAAACGTTATTGTCATTAGATCAATATTTATTTTGTAGGGTTGTTTTATACTTCGGATGTACATTGAAATTCGTACTGTATTAAATAACAATTAATTAAATAAATTAAGTGTTTTCACATAATTTTACCGACTTCAATCAAGATAAAATATATATACAACATATATTCGATCAATATGTTTTATTGGTAATAAACGTTCCATTATGTGGAATACTCTATTCACAAGTCTAACACATTTTATAGAATGGATGTGTTCACTATATGCTTCTTGTAAAAAATAAATATTTATAATTATTATCATAATTTTCAATCATATTAATAAAAGCTCAGTGTAATGAGTAAAGACGAATCAATTTAAAAAGGAAAAAAAATATTGAGAATTGTTGAATCACCCGAAGACACATTGAAAGTAATGTTCTCCATTTGTCTGTAACATTCCTCTCGATAACTAATCCAGTCTACCCTAACGAATTGTTAACCTGGTTGTGTTTTAAGGTATATGAGTTCAATGTAGAACATTTGCATCTCTTTCCCGCACAAAAAAAATAAAATGGATTTCAAATGTCCTTTTAGATGTTACGAACATCTAAAAAATGAATGATGGCTGATGGATGTGAAGAGTGTAATATGTGAAGGCGTACCATATCCCATCTCTCGCTCTCACACACCGAGGCTGCCAGGCACCAGCCAGCCGCGTCTTCCGCTTGCCATCCTCGGCGGAGGTAGTTCCTGCGGCCGCCTCCGGCAGCGCTAGATCCGCGTCCTCTGCTTTCTCCAGCAGCGCTATCGTCTGGCGCATCCGGTTCGTTCCCGCAGCACGAGTTCCGCCGGCAAACGTAACCTATTTCCTCACTCGCCCGTTTCTCGAGATACGTTCACTAGGAACAGGCAGAAGGAGGCTGTGCTCTCCAAGGCAGCTAGTGGAGATGAACACACGAAGAATTGTCAACCTTTCTCTTATATTGCATCATTGATATTGGTTAATTCAGGAGCGATCTCAACAAGAATCGACGATGCGGAAACAAAGAATATAGTATTATCACGAATTAATTCCTTATTATGTACTATGGTTTACAATTTTTTAAAGATGAGCAAGCTAAGAAACCAAAAATTTACAATTCAATGTCTTTCGTAAAAGGAAAACATGACCCCCCAAAAATCAAACAACATTTCTTCTACACAATTTGCACCTAATTTTTTTTCAGTTGAAGAAATGAAGTAGATTACATAATTCTCTTTCATAAGTCTATTGTTTCTGCTAATTTAATTCACAGATCCGGAAATTTTTCATAGGATTCCACAACATGTCTCATTCAATGAAATTTTCTTGTCACCCAGTAAGCGTATTTGTTTCTTTACTAATATAATAGTAATGCACATCATAATTACGCGGAAATAAAATATCTCGTTGCCCTCCTTGTAGTTTAGAAAAAGTAACAACTCTCGAGTCGATGGGTTCTTTTTTATTTTTTTTATGGAAAATAAAATACGTTAATGGAAGTATTTACTGAAGTGCTCTAATTACTGAGATATATTTTTCCAAGTAAAGAATCCGCTCTATTTAATTGCACTGATGGCTTTCTTGAATCCATATTGTCTTAAGAGTGACAGACGAAGACTAATCTCTTGCGATGCATAAACAAGTCTTTATTCAGATATAGGGAGTGGGGACTGAATAATAATATTGATCATGGTTTTTGTTTTGCTGTTGAACCGTTTTTGGCAGTTTACCAGGACCACAGGATGAAGCCATCCTTTTCCTCAGTGGCATAGTTGCCTTCGTGTAAATACAGCTTTTTCCAACTGTGAAGCAAGCTTTAAAGGGATGTCAATGCTTTCCTTTCCCAAAGCGCACAAACATTGAAATACCACCCTGAGAGAGCTGTACAGTCGTTAAATGATGGAGCTACATCACCCAATTCAAAAACACCTCAAAAATATTCCTGTAGAATTTTTTTCAAATTGAAATTCGCGCGAGGCGTGGAAGGGTTTCAGACGTACCTTGGCGAGGTGTACGCAATGCGAAACCTTTTTCAGGCAGCCAACTGCTGCGTTTGGGAGGCTGAGACAGGGAGAAGGCAGCCGCACTTTGCACGTCGTTAATTTATCTGCAGCAGCTTTCCTCCACGCGGTGCGCAATGCGCGCAGCCAGATTAAGGACTCGACTTCGCCTTCGCCGCCCGACCGAACGACAGACCGGCCGTTGTTTCAGTGACTTCGCCCCGGGGATTCCTTGAAGAATTCGCCTCCCGAGGGCTGAATGCAGGCGGCCGAAAGGCGAAGATACCTCGTTGAGATGCGGCACACGGCGCGTTCGCGGACACCAAAGGAAGGGGACGCACACTGCGGGAGCGGCATACGGTACGACATAAAATAGCTATAAACGCACCTCTTCGTCAAATATATATATGTACGTTATTTTCTCTTTCACGACCTGAAAATTTATTTTTCGGAAAGGCCGTTTCAGTAGAATACAGAAAGCAGATTGTTGGAGTTATTATACTTATATGTCATTACCGGCTTAGATGATATGTCACGGACGAACTCAAATGCCTGTTTCAACATAACAACGATGGACGGTAATGGTACGAAAATAATTATGAATAAATTAAATTATTTCAAAGTAACATTTTTTAAACGTGCTATGTGGAAAGTAAAGTATGTAGACGCAAATATGAAATCAAAAGTATCAAGATCGCTTCAACCAATTACGTTTAAATTTGCATTAAATTATAGCTTTCTATTTGTATTTCATTAAAAAAAACATAAACGAGGAAGTCGATCCCTCAGAATGCACCACTCGGTTTTCCGATTCCTCTTTAATGCAAAAGAAAATATAAATTCAAATGGTAAATAAGTCTTAAATATCATAGTTTGCATCTTAAGTTAATTAAACTAAAGAAGCAAAACTAGAAAGAAAATAAAAATTCTACGTTGACAGTGCAGAACTGACACATCTAACCATGTATTAATGAAAATTATATTTCCATATAATGGAAAACAGTTCTATAAAATGTATTCCCTTGTAAATACCATGCATGTGTTAGCATAGCACTATGAAAAGAAGCACTAACTTGTCAAAGGAAGATAGTAGATGCAAACCAACCAAGTAAGCGTTGCTATGTATTTCATTAGTTCATTTAAATATTTATTAAAAATAAATTACAGAAAAAGAAATTTGGTTTCACGAAAAAACAGAAACTACATTTAGGCGTTTCGTGATTTAATCACGAATCCACAATTTCGAATCTTTGTAATTGTAACACATATTGTGCTACGGTTCGTTTATTCCTGACAGTCTTGAAAAAGTGTATAGTAAAAGGAGATATTTTATACAAAGCATGTTCTTTGAATTCATTGATTTTATTATTTCAAACCAGACATGCACGGAAGATACTCACCATTATTGACGCTCAAGCGCTTAGTGACAAAAAGATGAAGAATATTTTGAAATACGAAGTAGAAGAGCTATCGCTTCCATTTGACACTGAAAACGATTCTAATGGACCCTGTTTGTAAAGTTCTCAAGAGATTTTACCAATTCTTTTTCAGTATTGTACCAATAATTCGATTTATTTCGAAATCCTTTTTCTTGTTGGTGCATATTGGTACAACTGAGAAGATAGTGGAGGAAGAAGAACCGGGGAGTGGACGGGACAGTTCGGTTTGGAACGCTCAAGTGGCGGGTCGTTTGGTGTACGTTCATGTACCTTTTGCGAATTGCGTGATGGTAAATATAAAGTGACCGATAAATCAATAGTCACAATATTAATGTGGACAGAGTTGTTCACTGGGTAATGAAAATTGTGGGACATTCGATTGTCAGGATCAGAGTACAACTGGTCATAAGTGGACGAGGTGGACGATGTGGATGAGTCTGCTGCGCGAAGCATCGCGTAAGGTGCGGAGAGTCGGCAGCCAGGCTCCAGTGTTAACGTGTGCGCGCAGTTCTGTGTAAGGGACGGCGGGGCTGAACAACCGTGCATGCGCGTGCAGCATCTAGGGGTGAAGACTACCTCACATAACTCGTAGAATGAAGGAAACAGTCGTTTTAATTATACTTAGTGTTAAGAATTTTTTTTGGGGGGTGGGGAGGTATTTGTTTGTCATTCATATCAAAGGGATTACTTGTAATTAGTATTAAAGATTTTTTGAGGGTAAGTTAGTTATTAAATGCATAAAATCAAGTGTATCTACATTATTTTCTTTTGTGAGTTTTGTGTGGTTGTAAATGTAAAAAAAGAGGGTCACAATGACCAATAAGTAAAGAGGAACAATTTATTTATGCATTATATTTATAATTTTAATTTCCCTTGCAATTGAAAAGTAAAACAGAGAATATTTGAAAATACTACACTAAAGGATCATACCAGGATTTTGTCAAGAAATAAATTATACTAGTAGTCACATCGCTCTTGATTCAAATATATTTTTCTATTTTTATTTTATTTTAGATCTTGAAATAGTTTTCAATACTAATTGACTTATTGTTGGTATTATTTAGGGTTCGGAATTAGATTGGTGCGTGCTAAAATTAGATTAATGGGACGTTAACGACAAATTTATTTTATAGGACAAATATATTTAAAGGAAATACTTATTTGTTAATGACACATTGGAAAACCCGTATTAACAGAGATAACATTAGTTTAGTGACGCGGTGATGAAGTGACGCAATGGCGAGAGGATACGGGTAATCAAATTTCATTTTAAGTATCATAAATTTACTATTCTGTGTGTTAATGTTACATTTTATGGAAAGCGTATGAAAATTGTGTAAACAATTTATAGGGGTTATCAACATAAATCAAATTCACTGATTCCACTCTGGTAGTGGTAGAGATAAATAGTGCCAGCACGAACAAATAGCTGTTTTAAATTTCACGAACTTTGAATTATTTCATGAACATTAACATTTTATTTAGAGAATAGCATATTTCTCACAAATACTATCTACTATTTTCCGTTAGATCGAATGTTAAAATACACTTTTTTTGTGGTAATATTTTTTTTATTATTTACGCTACGACTTAATGGTTCCCAAAATATTTCAGACCGGTTCTTACCTGTAAATGAAGTAAATCCGCGGGTTTTAAAGTCCTTTTCATTTCTGAACAAAACCTTTTCTTTATTTTACAAATTTTGTGTTGTCACTTTTCTTTTGAAATATCTTTTGTTTCTATTGCTTATTATTAAACTTGTTGTGCAAGAACTTGCAAACGCACACATTCGTTGGTGCCCCACCTTGCGTCTCCTGATGAAGAACGCGAGTTGAGAAGTTCGCCCGAGGCGTAGAGAATTCTTGCTTCGCTACTGCTTGCCTGTGACGGAAAGAAACGCATGTCGTTTATCCAAGCGCCTGCAGAGCAGAACGAAGTCCAGGCTCTGAAGAAGGGATTCTATTTGGTGTAACAGATCAATGGCGCACATTCGAAGAGGTCAATATACATGTGGTCACTTAACTATGGAGTAATACTTAACTGCAGGGACGGATCTAGACCGTAACAA
>NNCF01127907.1:738713-773472 GCA_002313205.1 Laupala kohalensis
CACAAATTTTATAAATATTATCTTTAAGTAAAATGCATCAAATAAATAATTAACAATCTGGTATTTTAATGACAATAACAATTATTTACTAATGTTATTAATATGGTATTATTAATTTCATGAATCTGGTATGATTAATTTCATTAATTTGGTATTAATTTTATTAATCTGGTATTATTAGTAAGAATAACAATTATTATTAATAACAACAATTATTAATCTAGTAACACTTTTACCAAGTACGCCATTTATCCACTTCAATTTTATCTAAGAGTTCAGGTCCAATAAGGGAGACCACAGTCCCCTCCTCTCATAGATCACCCCTGCTTAACTGTAACAATCATTTCATATTGAAAAGATGTTTTCGATTATTCGATGCTCAATCAACTTAAGTGTTTTTAAAGCGCACTACAAATTCAATCTTCTTCTTCTTTTTTTTTGTAGTTTTAGTCATCAGTTTTTAGCATATATGCTATGCGGTGTACAAACAGATTAATATAAACCTGAGTGCTTGTTCATCTGTGTACCCGCCATATAGCGTATGTTCAGATGCACCAAAATCTTCAAAATTTTGCAAAAATGTTCTACAGAAGAGGTTCAAGAACGCTGTAAATTTTTCGAACTTTGGTTCTAGCTGACCTGAGAAAGTATTTTCGAATATTTTCAGATTTAATTTCGTGTGGAGATGTGGCTCGCTTCAGATAGAATTGCCCTCATACTAACAAAGGAAAAGTACTGTGAAAGTAAGAAATTAACTAATTAACGACGAGAAGTAAACAATTGAACTAATTTAAAATACTTTAAAGTCAAGTTTGAAAGATAACATTGATAATGTTTTATGAAAAGTCCGGACACCCCATGAATGAAAAGGCTGCTGACTATGGGACTGCTGAGAAGGAAACTTTAAAAAATTATTAAAGAAGTGCATTACTGCGGTAATATATGACACCTGCATCATTCATTATACTTCGCCTGTGTCAAGGAGAAGCACTATTAAGTTCTCAAATCTGACTTATTTGTTTAGGGTGTATCAGCCGCTCTCAACTCACAAAAGATCCTAGCGTGAAACATCCTCTTCCCCTCCCCTAGAATGGCTAGCACGTTTTATTAGTGGGTTTTTATTACACTCCACAATTACTCTATGACCGTATCTTCTCCCTACTTCCTCCAGCCTCAAAACTGAGATTAGGAGTTCAGAAGCAGTGCATCACGCTAGCGATGACTGAGTCAGATTAAAATGGTGACGAACCGGGAATTGAACGAAGGATCTCAGGGATGTTATTGACCTTCCTCACTATACTCCGTTTTCATACAGGCCTGATAATTGAAACCTCTTGGGCACAACATCGAACATGGCAGAGGTAAATCCAGTCGGCAGATAATGTTTCTTGACAAGTTGGTTTAAGTTCCAGATTCACACTTAACCTATCTTCCTGGATATGAAGACAATATTTTTTTAATTCTAAACTTAATGCGTGATAAGTCATATGTCCCAATAAATTAGTTCATTCTTGTCCTGACTGTATTGTGAGAATCACCTGGACTGCGAGGCGATTCATGCATTCGGAAACATGAGATTGTGAAAGACAACACTGCACGTAACTAGCTTAGACAATATTTCACGCTAACTATCCTCATCGCGGACTATACCTGCTTGTAACAAGGACAGTGCGAACTGTGTAACTACTTCTTCTGCGTCATTTACCAGATGTACGATCTATGATATGAAAATAATAAAATATATTTTAAGACTAGCACCGTTGTATTCTTATAAAAAAAATTCCCCTAATGGACGTTCATTGTCACGCATTTTCTTTCTTTTCTAACTTGAACAGAATTTGCCTTTGATCAGGGTAGGACGGGTTGTATTTTATATAATTATACAAAACCAGTAAATATTTTAGGTCAAATAACAGAAGAGTATCCAATAATTGTTATGATTTTATCACATTTTTAAACAGATTAGATAAAACGATATCCCTGACGATATCACTGGTTCAAACCATTACGCGATGAATGCTTTAGCTCATGTAGATTACCTAAGCTGATATAGTTGGTGTATCAATTTTAAATTCTTTATGTAATTAATTATTTTCAAAGCCAATCAACGTTTTCACTTAACCTTGCTCAGGATTTGCAAACTAAGTATGGAGTTCCACAGGGTACCTTATTTAGTAAGGTAGAAGAAATTATACTTCTTACCGTTTTCAATTTGTTTTCTTGATCCAAATATTTCCCGATCTAAGTGAAACGCTTGACCAGTCATGTGAATGGAGATGTGTGTAGCACAAGTGAAGCTGTTTCTTGAGTGCCTCCGCCTCCGCGTCGAGTATGTCGTCCCGTGCCCTGAGGCAGTAGCGCGACACCAAGCAGAGCAGAAGGGTTCTAACTCACAGTGCTCAGCGGTCCTCACTCCCGCGTAGCCTGATGACCGCCGCCAAAGGCCACGCGTGCGGTTAATTAATAAATTCATTTCGGATGACGCAATTACCCCACGGTGTGTGGGAGGTGGGTGGAGACGCGCTGCGCTGCTGTTGGTGGGTCACGATGGAGCGTGGGGGGAGGAGGAGGGTGAAGTCGTGAGAGTGGCGATGGGTGAGGGAAAGAGGGAGCGATGGTGGCGCCAGCCGGGTGCGACAAGACGCATGGTGAGGGTGGAGGGGCAGACAAATGGCAGTTGTTGCGGCCGTCCGCACAAACTTCATTCATTAGCGCCTGGCTGTCCCGACACCCTCACCGCCCACCACCAGGACCCACGGAGCCCGGCCTTCCTCACCAAGGCGGAGGAGGTGGTTGTTGCTGCATGCCTGGGTCACCTGCCCCTCTACCTCTCCCGGTGGCGGCGGCGTCACCCTCGTACTTACTGCTCGCAAGATATGCAGATGTCGGAAGGGGATTTGCGTTGCAAAGCGAGTGGAGGGCAAGAGGGCAGGAAGGGGTACGAGTGGGCCAAGGGAGAGGGCGTGCGGGTGTGTCCTCGCCGGCCCGGCGGGCGCCGAGCTGTTTACCATCGCGTGGTATAAATATTCACGTCGCTTGCAGCCATCCCCCCGGCGTTGCTCGTGCGACACAACCCCTTCCTTCGCTCAACGCCGTCATTCACACAACACAACGTTTGATTCTGAGAGGCTTCGCCAGCGCAGCGGGGTGATTAGAGGCATTGAGACGATGAATCACATTCTCAACACGTACTTGTATCTTTTAGATCTTGTTCCTCGCTAGATTTCGTTGAATGCACATGTAACATACGAACATGACCCATTCTGACCCGTGTTTTGTTCCTGTTTTCCTTCGGGTAGAGGCGGATTTTTATGCACTTTATTAGGCTTTGTCTAGGGGCGTGTTTATTGTAACAATAAATCGTGAATTTAGTGTTATTTCAATTCTTATGATTTGTAAACTCTATTCAGAACAATCTATAGTTCGATAATAATTTGTACATGTAAAAAAACATTTTTGTGTTAAATTACAAACATATTGACATTCTATTAGTATTGTAACTTGTAGCTAACTTTTTATCTTATCTATGAATTTTTGCATAAATTTTTGAATTCGCCTCTGCCTTAGAACCCTTGATCGGAATTGATGGGATGGTCCCTTGCTTGCTTCCGGAGAGTAAATTAGTTTATTGTCCTCTACGTAGTCATACGCAGTTTGTACTGCTTTTTTTGACAGTAAATTTGTATTTATATAAAAAAGAACATATTTTAAAGAAAGAATAGAATTGTTGATAAAGATTGTCATTATAAATAGTTCACTGTGTATTCAATATCATCCAAACAAAGTGCAAGAGAATATGAACTTTTCTATGACATTTCTTGGCAAAACAATATGTCGATAATGTGTTATTTCCTGTAATAAACTTCACAGTGAAATTCTGTCATTGAAAATATATATGTAACTCAAAATATATATGTTCTCTGTTTTCATTTTATTCAGCTATTGTATGTTAAACAAGTATTTAACACATATTAACATTTCATTTGTATTATTTTGGTCCCATGCTCATCATTTTATTGCTCATAAACTATTTCGCCATCTTCTGCTACTGAACCATCCTTATAAAGAATAATCCAACTCTACGTCTCCCTCTCTTTCGCTCTCAATACCATCATTATTGTTTCCATCGTACCATGATCAATTTTAATGTTCTTTTTCAATTACGTGTTCTTCGTGATCCTAAAGGGATAATTTGCTTCCAGTTGGAGAGGTAATACAAGGCTTCCGTTTGCCCGAGCGGCGTGCCTCCTTCGGAAAGAGCACCATTAAATCCCCGTAAACAGCTCAGCGATTCGGAGCGCACTTCTGCGAAAGGAAAGCAGCTTCTCTCATACAGCAGCGCCTCCCACGGCCCAAACGGAAATTCCCAAGCGGTGAGGAGGTTAGGAGGGTCAAAGGTGAAGACCGAAAGGTGGTACGCGCTCAGATGAGTGGTGTAGAAAGTAGAGCACTGTAAGTATAGGGATATATGCCACCATTTTGATTCCGAACTCGGCTCACCCATGTTGTGAGTTCCATGAAAACGCATCGACAATATCATTTGTTTTCAGAAGAAAACAGCAATTTTTTTATACGAAATTTGGGTTAATAATGAATTTCCGTCATTAACATAGGTTTAAAAGAGGCCTTAACTCGTGTTCGTGAATACACGCTAATAGGACAAAAACCGCAAACTATATCTCCAAATGACTGTTACTTACTTTTCCATATAATGAGGAATGAACAGATTTTCCCTAGATTTAAGAATAATTAATTCTTGTATGATAACAGTCTCAAAGTATATGGTGTACATTAACGTTGACTAAGGCTTTCATATTGTGTTTACGTATCGTTCGGTCATATTGTCAACTGCTGTCAATGTTTAGAATGGAACCAAAATGGCGGCATGAGAATACTCATTCTAATAGTACCGTAATAGGAAGGATGTCAGAGAGGGCTGGAAGGGGTGTCCGGGGGGGGGGGGGGACGAAAGAGAAATCGAGGTGAACGCGTGAAATCGTGCAGTGCAGCGAGAAGCAGCGACGGTGACGGAGTTGGTTGCAACGGGAGGACGGGTGCCGTGCCGCCGCCGACGCGCCGGTGAGCGAGCAAGTGAGCGGGTATTTCTCTCAGTCCGCCAGGGCCACTTAAACTTGGGCGAGAAGTAAAGTTTTCCGCCGCCGGCACCTGCGCCCTTGCCTCCCCCCCCCCCTCCGACCATCGATCGTCTTCTCTTCCTTCCTCTTTCCGCCACTCTCTGAACGCCCGCCCGCCCGTCCGCTCGCCCGCCGCCGACGCCAGGGGGACGTTCGAAGCCGTGAGCTGACGCCGCCTCCCAGCCTCCAGGGTCGCATCAGCGGATTCGCCAGAAGGAGCGACTGAGACAACTGCGGAGCGGAAACCTAGAGCTCATTATTTACTTACATTACGAGATACAGCATCGCTCACGGGTTGGGAGAACTTAACCAGCTATTGTTTATTTGGTTCTACTACAAATACTATTTTTTTTAAATCAAAAGTTTTCTTTCGAGTAAACCTTGAATACTACTCGACGGTCATAAATAAACTTATAACTCTCAACCGTATAAAAAAAACACTTTCTAAACCCTAATGAAGTGCACATTGTCAGAAGATTATTACGATGACATTGGTTACACGGTGTTTACGTCGTACATTGTCTTAATGATAAAGATATATTACAGTAAACAGCAAAATCAAATTGTCTCAGCGTGCAAATTAAAGCCATCAGACTGTAAAGTACAGGATGACCAAAACGTGAGTTATGGTTGGCCTATGTAAACACATCCATCCCTTGTAAGCTAGTCGAAATCGATTGGATGCGTCATATGCAATGCGTATTGAGAAGCTATATTCCTTAGAAAGGGATATATTTGTTTGATGTATGTACGAAAATTCCACGTCAAGAAGTATAAAATTTTAATTTAAATAATGATTATTTGTATAATATCCATAACGATTATTAATTATTTTAAATATAGTTTTAAAAATATAAACGAATGTGTGACTTTTGGGGAACATCATATTAAAACAATTCTTAGTCATTATTTTGGTATGGGAAATATTCGTTAACATTTTGTTATAGATACTCCTTCAGATATCTATGTGAACAGTTGACAATCCCTTTAATGTACTACCTTTCAAATAACTATGGATTTCTGCAAACGTCTTTTGTTACCTCTGTGCTAGGAATAATCACTTGATTTCAACTCATTCAATCCTGATACAACGAAATGTAATTTTTATTTTCATTTATGTACATTTATTTGGAATAATCTCCCTTTATTATCAGATAGATCTCACTTTATTATATTGAACTGAGAAAAATCATTAGCTATCTATATAATTAGGTTCTTATAAAAACATGTTTACTGAGACTGTACTTTGATACATAATGTTGATAATCCTTTTTTAGAACTAAGTGAACTTTGTCGTACATCTACACCATGTAAAAGATGTACATAAATGAAATTCTCACTTGATATTTTCAAATTAATCTGAATTACTTTAATTCAAATTCATTAGGTAAGTCCCTTTAACATAACGTCACTGTAAATTAACCGAAACTGGAGCGTCAAGAACACAATTACTCACAGAATCTTGTAACGCCGATAGTTAACAACTAGTGCCGATATAAGGATGTAAGTGGCTGCAAGGAAGTCCTTAATTTGAAGGATTATATTTCCACGTGAGAAGTAAATATTTGTAAGTGTGATTTCATAGCTCACGTCTTATATTATGTTATCAGAATTACTATGTCATCACCATCGTCGTACAATTAGGAAATTCGTTTAGTTTATGACAAAAAAATACTCAACAAACCTATTATCTTTCATAGTACTACCATGGACACAAAAAGCAAAACTAATATAAGAACACATAATGGCTAATGAGTTTTTATTCGGTAGAATGGGATTATTATTCTTACTCGCAGGAAGAAAATCATTAAAGAGTACTTAAATAATTTTTCACGTCATTTTAATTCATTTTTATCCCTTCGAAATGACTCTAGCTTTTAGATCTACTCTTTCACTATTTAACTTAAATATGAATTCAGAATATTACATAGGACAAGAATTACATCATGTAAATTATAATAAAATAAAATAATTGTTTGGAACTTGAAGAATATCTTAGATTCCAAGCATTTCTTAATGAATTATAATTGTGAACATCATGAAATATATTATAGTTAGCGTTTTGATATTCAGACATACGTTAATAATAGTGAAGGTATCATGTGATAAATAATAAATTTACTGTTAAGAAAGCAGTCATAACCAAAGAATCACCTAATGGAGAACAATAAACTAATTTAGACTCCAAAGAAAGAATTGACCAATCATCAAATTTGATCAAGGGCAACAAGGGAGAGGGGGATTTGTCATTTCTGCGTCCCAAGGCGGAATCATGGTATACATTCCCTTAAGATAAGAATACATATGTAGTTACTTATTATAATGCACACAAATTTATCTTTAATCGAATACAAAAAGTTATTTAAAAATACGTGCTCTTATAAAATATTTAAAATGTTCGGATTTATTGTAACTGTTGCTAATTTATCGTAGCTGTTAAAGCAACAAAAATCATTTTTTGGATTCAATGATTTGTTGTATCGCGTAAAACAAAGCATCTGAAAATATGGAGTGAACGTGGTGCGTTAGAACAAACGTGCATTGCCTTGGAACTAAACGGAAGAGACCTTTTAAAAAGTGCGACTTGCATCGTAATAGTTCCTCTTTCGTCACTTCCTCTTCCCCTGAGTCCTTTCTCCATCTTTCCCTGTACGGAGGCCGGTATGCCTCTGGCGCCACCCTCATACATATGGACGCAAAATACATGCGCATTAGTGATCCAGGGCGCGCGCCCGCCTCTCCAGTGCCGTCTTGCGGAAATGGGGACACGTCGCCAGCCGCCGAGAAGCTACGAGGGATGAGCGACGCTGTGCTCGGATAGGGCCCGGGACACATGACTTGGGGTGCCAAGGGTGTCCATGCTGGGACGCCTCGTGAGACAGAAAGGTGCACAAATTGAGAAGGCATCTATTATATAGAATGTCCCAGAAATACGCTTAAAAATTGTGGGGGGGGGATAGAGTACTTCGTTAGGAACAAAAATCATATAAGGTACACATTATGGAAAGGTCTGTCCGAGGGTTTAAAATGACACCAAGACAGAGTAAGAACTCAGGACAAAAAAATCTGGGGAGTGTCCCACTCAACTTTTCAATTATAACTCGTCACAAAAAGATCTAAGCACTAAGCAGCCTAAATTGGCATAAAAATAAAATAAAAAATAGAAATCATAATATATTATAATGTATTATAATCATAATATAAATCTCCAAATTTACAAGATCGTGATATAATTAGAAAAATTATTAAATCACGGGGTTTCGAGGAGGAAAAGAAAACCAGACAAAATACATGATATGAGCAACGAAAACAGACACATTCGTTGCATATGAGGAATTACTGGACTAAAAAGAAGGTCAATAATTGTTGATTTCACGTGGTCCTAAGCTACCCATTCGCGAAGAAAAATATTGTAATTATTAAACGTGAGGACATAATTAAGAGATCAACCATTTAAAATATATTCATTCTCGTATCCTTATATAGAGCACTCCTTACCATCATATATGTACATTCAAGTACTGATTGCATGAATTACCTTCCACCTTTAATTATTTGCAAATACCTTATAGGCTGATCTAAAGCAGGCGCCTACAAGATAACTTGATATTGGCATAACACAATTTCGCTGTATCTCGAAAACGGTGTGACGTAAGGAAATACGGTTTAGCAATCTGTACGCAGAATTAACTGAATAATCAAATTGCTTATAATCATATTTCCAAAATTTTATCTTAAAGAAACCGGAAGTGGTGGGCGGTGTGTAAATAAAGTCGGAAGGAGCTGTCCGGGTTTCTATTCACATGCATTCGAACTAAACCACAAGTTTGTTTTTGATGCATCAATTTGATCATGGGTTATGAGTGAACAAAATAATACTTACACACACACTCATACAACATTGGACATCATCGCCAAATTTTGAAAACAAACTCTCCTGGAGTCAATTCGCAAAACTTCGAAGAGATTTCGAAATTCTTTTTAAACAGATTACAATACTTCCCTCATACATTCTGCATGATTTGAAGGTAAAAAGAATGTAAACCACTGTATTCGGGGAATTGAGAAAGTGATTAAAGTTTTACAACAAGAAAGTATATCAGATGTTCAAATTTCAGCCCATTAAAAGCGATACAGGCCTCACACGTACGTCGCTAGTATTCGCAACACTCCAGGTAAAACCTACTAGGCAATCCATGCGACGTCGCTGACTGAAATAATTATACGGTGCATGCAGGTGTCTAGAATGTTGTTAAGGGCTCATTGGAATTGTCTCGAAATAATTGGGGATTGAATTTTGTCACATACTGGAAGTATGACTCCTCAAAAACAAAGAAAGAACGATGTATTTCTAAAATAAGGGTAACAAAATATTGCCTTCAATATATCTCCAGAATGCACGATGAACTATATAAATTTGATTATAAATTAATATAGGGTTTTGTTACATCTGCTGTGACGTAATATCCCCCTGCACTACACTCTATCAGGTTTCCCTGGCAATTACACTTGTGAGAACACCAGTTTTGATAAATGTTTGAAAAAGAAAAATCATCAATTTAAAAGATTCATAAGGGAAAATGTAGTGCATCTAAATATTTAATAGTTATATATTGGTTAAATGACCGATAAAGTGTGTTTTAAAAGCTAACAAGTATTAAATTTCAATCTGTGTAATCATATCTCATTCTTTACCGTGGGATATGTACATTGTTATTACCAGCAATACGGTAACAGAAATACGCGTATAACCAATCAAGCTTTTCTCTCACAACTCAATAAAACATTTAACATGATTTTAGATATCATATCGTTAAATGGGTGTGTTTTGTTCAATACCTGTTCACTTTTGTACTTTATTTTATTTAGTTTAACTTCGTTAACTGAAACTTTGGCGAGTTTGAGTAAACGTTTTGATAGAAAAAATACTCAATATTTATCTTTCTTCACCGTGAATGTTAAATAATTCATTGCATTTATAATTATATATTCGAATAGCAGTCCCTAAATTTGATCTCAGTAAATTAAGATCATAGTGAGAGAAGTTGGTGCTTTGATATTTTTTGTGTCACTCTGTGCTCCATAACGTAACATATATTAGCCCTACTTTCCTTTCTATGGAAAAAGGCTCTCCATTCTTCCCTGGTCACGCGAACCATAAAAAACGTCATTAAGGAAAGTGAACTCAACGGTCAAAGAAAGTAAAAGGATATTACTGTTCAACTCACATTGATAACTTAATCTAACATAGCGTTCTGTGGGGGAAGAAATGGCTTAAAAACAGACTGGGTCTTAAAAACATTTAATCATTTAAATGTATTTTATTCGATGAATAAACGAAAGGTTCAGCTGTGGTAACATGGTAACCAATAAAAATTGAAGAAAAAAAAAAGATACGAGAAGCATTGTCCGAGTATTGTGAAAGTAATGAACTCAAATATAGGATTGACTGGAGTGCTCATATATATTAGGGTAAAATACCTCCAATTCGTTGAGAACATAATACAAATCAAGACAGTGTCCGATCGAAGATGAACACTACTTTTTCTCAACGGATAACAGTAGTTTCTTCAGCATAAATGTGGAAGGGGAAGTCAGTGAACCTTGGGTACCTTACTCTAGTAAAAATGTAAATGATTCAGAGGAAATTTCACCCATAAAAACGAGTAAAAAGTAATCCGAATGTTACCACACTTTACGTGAAGTAGGAATACTAGTGATGAAATAGAAATATTGGTGACTGGTCGTGTTACTATTAATTTAAATTTTATGTTTGGTATAAATTTAATGTAAATAACCCAAATTATACGAACAAACAGCCATATTTAGAACAATTACATTGAACAATAGATAATAATTTAACAAACCATTAAAGCAGAATAATGAAAATGCATAATTACAAATTGTGCGATCTTAACCTATCCGTTTGTAAATTCAAAGGATAAGAATTGTTGTAAAGTTAATATCTTGCATTTCAGAAATAATAAATTGAAAATAATTACACTACTATAATAGCATTACTCCAATCTAATGAATGATCTTCATCTATGAGATGAAGTGTAATCACATTATGATGTGTGTTAATATTTCTTTGATGTTCTTTGACACGCATCATTAATTGTAAGCTTCATCTGTCCTACATAGCAAGACGAATAAATTTTACAAAAAATCCTGGAAGCAACATTTTGTGTAGATTGGTTCACGATTTCATTTGATAATACTTAATATGATTCAGCTGATTTGAAACAATTGATCATTTATTTATTCAAATGTGGCACTCAATATAAGAAATCGATGGAGAATGAAAAGTTTGAGGACATTTTATTTGCTTGTGTGGAGTGATTGTATGCCCCCCCCCCCAAATATGCATTTTATTTCGATAGATATGTGGAATCAAAGAATAAAGTACTGTAGCTATCACTCAAAAAATTAGAAAAGCATCAAATATTTTTTCTTCAGTGCAACTTAATAAATTCAATCACTTAGTGTAAAACACGATAAACCTCAAATATTTGAATACACTAATTCACTTTGTATTCTGACTTAAAGACTTCAATTAAACAGTACGTTACTTTCAGTAAACATTACATTTTTATAAAATATATTAATTTGTTTCTTAACCTCTATTACTTAGAATTTTGATTTAAACCATAGGTTGTCTTTATATAATAAATTGTTCTGCGTGGGTTTACGTCTAGTACTCCCGATGCAGTCAAACGAATTTCCATTGTCCGATACGATAATGTCACCAACATGGTCAAAACATAATAGTTCTCAATGTATACGCTGTGCAATGTACGTGAAACGATTTAACGTACAAAATAATGAAAAAACAATGAAAGTCACGTTTCTAAAGATTTAAGTAAGTTTCTGATTTTTAATGTTAGAAACGATGTCACAAATAACTTGTAATACTTAGAAAATAAATTTAAATGCAGAAATGTTGCACAGATGTCTGTTCTCAAATATTGATTGTACAATTTTAATTAATGATTGTTCATTGTTGTCAAATGTCTATATAATGTATATTTTTCTGCGATAAAACAATCAAAGTTCTTTGAAGAAGAGAAAGCACAATCAAGTGTTTTATGTTTTTTATGTTAAACTTTACCAATGTTTCATAGTTTAATTTTACAGTATCTGTTATGGTATGTTCGGTCTTGATATTGTTATAGGACTCTTTAGTTGCGGATCTTGGAACTGACTTAATACTTGAACATTCAACTTTGATGTAGTTACCTTATAGCGGAGAAAAATGACTTATTTCGGATCTTCTTACTAGCATCAGATAATCTGTAAATCACTTGTATCTTCTCTGCTGTCCTATTTCTTTCCATTATTTTCACTGTTTTCTTCTTATCAAAATACTAAACTAAGTGCCCTAAACACAACTTGTTTCTACAATATTCCTTTGCAGACTGGCAGAAAAAATGCCAAGAATTCAATTTAATTTTTAATTTTCTGAAGATTCAACATATCAGAACTGTAGTCCAGAACGTCCTTAACCATATGACATGGAAAACTTTATAGAATTTTTGAACTTTGATTGTTGAGCTTGTACCCTTCAAATATTTGTACGTAATAAACATAAAGAAATTCCTCATTCTCTAAGATAGTACCAATACTCATTTTCCAATATGAAGGAGACACTGAGTAGTTCTAGTGCTGTTAGGTATGTTTGGAAAGTCAGTTTTTATTGAATCATCTTTGAATATCTACTAAAAAAATAGGTATGAAATCTAATGCGATATTACATATTCTTCCCAGTTATGCATCATAAAACGTTTTGCAATTTGAAAATTTTTGCCTGAAATGAATTGATGAATATGGTTTCAAAGGAGTTAGAGATGATTAAAGATAACATAAATACTTGAATGTATAGTAATCTCAAGCTTCCACAAAAAAACGTCATGGATCTCCAGCACCAAGGTACGGATAATCCTACTGCCCATAGTAGTGTTAACCAAAAAATACATTGTCTTCATTTTGTTCTATTCCGATTTTCGTTTGTTCACATTTATGCAACTAAATGAAAAATGTAAATTAGCAGCAACGAAGTTAGAAACCTTTGGCATTTTCATAAATTATCAAACGTTGAACCGTAACGAACTTATCGTCTCATACAATGCAAAATAAGAACAGTGATTCAATAGATATAGTACGTTGATTTTAACAATATAACATTAAATTAATTATATTACTTCGGTGAAAGGAAATTTTCTTTAAAACTAGCAATGTATCTCTTAAGGAAACAAACCTCTAAAATGATTCTTAGGGAATCATTATATAATATGACGATTTAATGAGAATTCGAAAACACAACACATATATGTGAATTAGAGAGCGAGATATACAACTGTCACTACCGCGAACTTGTGGTAAAATTTTCATGCTTTATAAAAACTTTATTTCTTGACACGATGATGCTTTTTAAGAGTGAAAATGAAATATTTAATATATTGCGTGTACATTGAATATAAGAACATTTTTAAACTTCCCTAATTTTGTGAAAAGGAGTATTCTAAACGTAACCGTAGAATGTAATTCGTATTGAAAAAATAAAGAAAAGTTTTTAGTGGATTGTCCTTAACGTCGTCATACGCATTATTTAACTGCGTTTTTTTAAGATATTTTGACAGTAAAATTCTTTAGTTTTAGGTATAGGAACTGATTCCATACGTTAATCGGATTATATTTTTGCTTCCTTAACGTTAGTCATATTCAACTGTCAAGTTCGTATCAATGCGTATTTCTGAATTACCTTCGTAATCTAATGAATAAACATGATCTAAATTTAGTCTTCCTTTTCCCGAAGAAATCCGAAAATGGCGTGTGTTTCCATATGAATAAACACGGGACCACACAACACAGCTCATGGAAATTTCATTTTCAATTTTTAAATTGCAATTTGTCGTCGTGGCAGAATCTCCGATGCGAGCTAATATCGCTTTTTGTGCGCGGTTCGCCCGTATGTAGAACTCCGACAGCCGTTGCTGCGCTTTGGCCGGAATCGACCGCGCCAGATTTAGCGAATCGTCCTCCCCCTCTCCCAATCCTCTTCCACATCTAATGCTGCGACCTACACGCGTGCAATGCGCTCCGATCAGCTGGGTGCATCCAGATGGCGCAAAAGCTGTGGGACTCAAGAGTCTCTGTGTCTCGTTTTAGCTCTGGTCGGAGATTAGAATTGAAACTGCTTTAATAAAAGTTGGAGCTTATTTTGAAATTTGATTTCATGTCGGTAGATGATGGGGTTTCTCGAAAGGCAATACGCGTCAAATTATTTTATAGAGCACAATTCGAAACAACTTTCACGAAATTAGTAAGGTTTTATACGCTAGAAACAGCGTTTTATTCAAACATGATGGTCACCAATAATTGCAATTTTATATTGTGTACTATCAGAAAAAATAGTCTTTATTCTGCTCAGAAAAGTCTAACATTTGTGAAATCGGAAAAGTCTAACATTCGTGACAAACTAGTAGTTAAACGCGAGATACATGAAATGATTCTGAATAAATTGTTGGTTACATCATTTGAAGAAAAATATAAATACGATTTTAATATCGTGTCAGTGATTACACCAGTGACAGCAAAAAGAGAGCAAACAATATAACTAATAAATCAATTATTTTTATACTTTCTAGAAATATAGAAAAGCAAACTAGTATTTACCTATTACAATAATTAATGAATCCCACATTATGGATTATAACATCATAACTTATCAAACACTAACTTCCATTTTCACCATACTACACGTTGTCATATGTTTAGGATTTAATGTTTCTTAACATGTCATCTTCGATAGGTTCTGATCGTATTGTATTTAAGATTACATTATAACGGTTTGATGTATGAAATTCGGTACTGGTATTTTAAGGGAACAAAAGATGATGCCTTAACACACAAGAAAAAATTACTTCGCAAGGATAAAATCTGTCAAAATTTGCTATGTCAATTTCTTGCGAGTAAAATAACTATTTTTGTTTACATTTTAATGAGAAATTTCTTATATTACATGACTAAAACATACGGTAACTATTTATATAGTAATTCCAAAGTTGAATGTTTAGTTTAGCAAAGAATGATCGTACATTTACTAAGATTTATTTCAGCACTTGAGACATCTGCAATGTATTTTCTACGCGAAACATTCAATCAATAACTCCATAAAAATTACCTTACCGTAATTTCACTGCTAGTTCAACAACAACATTCAACTATAAATTACGAACTGTTTTTCACTCACTGAAATCAAATAATAAAAAAAGATCCAACATTGTGTTTTAAAAAATGGAAACCCAGCTCCAAAAATGTGTTTGTAAAGAAAGATACCAAACCAGATACACTAGAAATTTCATGGAAGATTTTCCTGATCGGAAAGTAATGAGTGATTCGTTAATAAAAAACAAAAAGAAAAGAAGATGAGTCTTGAGTTTCAGTTTCAGTTGTACGAAAGCAGAACCAAAACAAACAAACAAAGAAACAAAGAAAGGGAGCGATGCGCCGTTGTCGGAGGCGCCATCGCCGCCATCTCCGGCGTTGCCCCACTCGCAGCTGATCGATGCGCCGCTCGACTCACTGGGCGACGCGACGGAACGACCGAACGCCTTTGGACCTCCCCAAGCGGAAGAGGATGTGCGACGTAAAACATTACTGCTTACAGATTCATTCGGGGGCATTGCTCTCTAAGCGATGCGTCACGATACTCAGCATATGGTTAGGATTATTACTGACCTACTCGAGCAATATACTCGTATAAACATTTCATTCATTCATTCATTCATTCATAATAATAATAACGCATCTTTATTTGGAGGCAAAGTTCAGGCAAATGCCTTCTCTTCCACTTAACCTCTTTGTGAATACATTTACATGGTAAAATTAACATGAATGACATTATCTATGCGTTAAAAAATAAAATAAGAAATAAAATGGGGGAAGATATCAGAAGAGAAAGAATAACTCATTCAGCCATCCATTCAACCATCATCAATTCAGTCATCCAATCATTCATTTATCTATCATTCATTTGAGTCCTGAAACCCCAATTAAAAAAAAAAATCATCCATCGCTATTCATACACTGATCCTTGTGTTAATGCAACTCCGAGAACAACGAGGATCGCAATGTATTGGAGAAAGAGTATTTCGTTGAAATATTCCTTATATTATTATCAAGGTTGTTCCACAGTTTGGCCGCTTCGATAGAGAAAGAACGAGAGAATTTCTGAGTTTTGTGTTTGGGAATTCACACATTCATTTTTTTTCTTTATTTATTTTAGTCTCTGTCGATTGTGACAATCCAGTCTACGATACAATTAAAACAGGGTTCTTAATGTTATTCATGTATTTTGTGCCTTTCGCATTCTAATGCAGTTTTTCTCCATGTTCACGTAATCCGCCTCTTCCGACAGGAGAAAAAGATCACACTGGTGACGATCAGTGATGGGTCGGCTAGAGATCATTGCTATGGGATGAGGGGCCAATCAATATGCTGGTTATCTAGTTTGTGCTGTTTATCGTACATTGTGCTTGGCTTTAGCAGACATTCGTAGTCCTGCAAGGCGTCATATTAGCCACCCTCTAACAAATGCACAAGTAGTTCAAGTCGGAGGGAAAAATTAATACTCAAATAGTTTCTTTTACTTTTTGTACAGAGTCATCTTAGATATAAAATCATATAGTTAAACATTTTTTCAATTTTTGTTTAAAAAATAGTAAGTAAAAATTTCTCACTCTAAAGTAATTTAGAAATTTTAGTGTAATTTAACTTATTATTTGAAATGTGATGGCTCAAGTCTAATTCTATATTTCAAATCTATGGGCACTTTCTTAATAATTGAATTTCTGAATAATAAACTTCTTAATATTTGAATCGTATGTTAAAAATAACAAAAAATCAAAGAATGCTTTCCCTGGTTGCGAAAGCAAATTTTTTAAGTTATTATGTTGATATTCAAAATTTTGCACTAAATAACAAAAATTCCAATAAGGAAGCTAGACAAATTTTTGTTACATAGTGTTGACTAGGCGATTGGTGATGTTACATTGTAATAGCAAAATATTAGTCATCTGGGAGTAACTAATATTTTTTCCGGTGATCTAAGTATGCATTAATCGATACATGGAGGAAAACTGAATCAAATATGATATTTATCTAATACGACCACTAAGCATGGATTCATTATGGTTCTTTTTAAGGATACGTTTGATACTCAACTAATATAGAAACATGATATAACCATTCTGAAATTATTTATCTCTGTGAACGCAATGTTTCCATCATTACATAGAACAACACCTGATGATAACTGTCATGTTCACTACCACTGCTCGATTAGGAAATATTAAACAAAATTTTAATAGTTCTTTTCCACATTTCATTTTACATAGTGATTATTTACGAGTAAGTGAGGAAGTACACTGTATAAAAGACTTTACTACGAGAAAATGGAAATGCTTTCAGATAATACGTCGTTTAACTAGTCTTACATTTTCTCCCATGTTTCATTTCTTCAATGAAGTATCGTTGAGTGGATCCTATAGGAAAGAAGAAGAGAGATTCCGTGATTCGCTGACGTTGCATTAGACTGGTAAAGGGATTTCTCAACAAGCACCTCTTCAAAGTGTTCTCTCCTCCAATTTCTCTTTCATCAACATGATAAGCGAGTTCACTCCAAGTACATTTTAATCTTGTTGATCGAAAGTTGGAAGATTTTCTTATATCACAAGTGGAACGTGTCTATGCAAACCTACTATTATGAATATATACTCGCTGGGGGATTTTACCCGCAGACCCCCATTTTGGGCCGTGCGAACTCATCTGGTGGGAGGGGGAGTTCAACCCAGACATATTCCGATGTTTACTGCGGAGAGCCCTGAGGTTGTCTTCCCGGAAACGTTAGTACGTTTTTTGCATCGAGGGGTGTGTTATCACCAACAACTCGTAATATGATATTTTGTTTCCTTTTTTTTTCGGACAAATTATTTTAATTTATTGCTTTTTTAACATTCTTTATTCATTTTAGGATATTAGGTAAATGACTTGTTGAAGAAATAAGGCTGTAGGACTATAAGTGGCTAGAAAGATTCTGATACATCAGTCAACGAAACAATTAAACATATGGGCTTATATGTATAGGGATTATTATTCGCTCGTTTCATGAACGTTTCGCTGGCAAAATTTAAAATGACTTCAAAAGGAATGTTCAAATAAGAGAATAGTTTATTTGAATCCTAGTTCTTGTAACACAGAAACATGAATCAACAATAATTTTCCGTCTCATGATTCTTTCTTCTGTTTCTCTGAGATGTTGGTCTTTTTATTTTCTCTTAATAAACGATAACAGTATTCGGAAATAATTAACGGGTGTTATAAATTCATCATTACCCATAAACTTGTTTCTAACGCATTAAATATATATTGCAAATAACTGTCGATCATAAATCACGCGTGTCCTGTTGTAATGTGATGAAAACATAGACTGAATGATTGTAATGACCCTGTTGAGTAGAACTCGTAGAATTGTTTAATGATCCTAGCGTTTTTAATTATTGTAAGTATTATTTATTTTTACTCATTTATTGCTTATCGTGTCATTTACTTATTTGTGTCTTATGATTTTTTACGATGATACAGCTCTATGTGTCACGTGCTCTAATTTAAATAAATAGTCTACTGAACAAGGGGGTAAAAATTATTTAATGTATTTATAATTAGATGTCGTGAATAGTCACGATTGAATACATTTGTATGAATTATTTATTAGAGTAAGTCGTGAAGCCAGTTGTAATATTAAATTGAATTTATTATTTCATTGTTAAGAATACTTCGCGGATGAATTTCAAATTAAACTATTTTTTATTCTCATATTTAATGTTAACTTCTGGATAGAATAACGTTTTATTAATGTGGATATACGGGCAAAGAAAAAGAAATAAGGAGAAAATTATAGGAAAAGTAAACGTAATTGAAATCCCATCATTAAGCTAGTTGTAAGTACTATATTGTGTTCATTACTTAATAATTAAGAAGTATACTTACAGGATACATTTTGAACTTATTGAACTGTATTTTTTATTCCCGTATTTAGGGTCAAAATATAATAAAAATAATATTACACCAATGAAAAGGAACAGAAATGAGGAGAAAGTGGAGAGAATACCAAATTAAGATCATATTCGATGTTCGTCCAAACACGTGACGAAATAGCAATTAGAGCACCAAACACACAATTCCGCAGAGTACACTGTGTGATGTTCTCGTGTTTGGGGAAGGGCAAGCAAGACACTCGCAGACGCCGAGGGTGAGTGAGGCAGACGTAGACGAGGACGAATTGAGACGCTAAGGAGGACGATCCTCGCTCTCAGTGAGGACGAAGGACCGCTGAGTACACGTCGTCCGTGGCTTGTGAATGGAATCAAAGCGAGCAAGGGTTCGTCTGTCTGTCCGTCCGTCCGTCCGTCGTTCGTCGCTAGGGCGCTCTGTCAGCGCTTTGACGCTCCGTCGCCATCGCGACATTTCAAATGCGCGACCTCGTCGCTTTCGACGAGGGACTGCCGAGAATGGGGAGTGGGAGGGACGGCAACAGCGGTAGGAGAACTTTCCCCAAGACACGTTTCCTTGGGAACCGGGGGCTTGGAAGGACATTTGTATGTCATGTACGGAACCTTTTCACTCTCCAGCGAAGCAAGAGTTTCTGTGTGCGAGAGGCTCCTATTACGTTTGCATTGAATACCTGCATCCGCTCAAAAGCAGGAGGATCAAATGCTATGAAAGTTACCATCATGGATAAAGGAAAAGGAATTTGAGAGAAAGTTCACTCTTTCGATTTTACTCAATATTTTATCATAATATTCTGACATATTTTCATTCTAATACACCGAGATTAACAAAAGTTTTAGTACAATATTTATTCATAAATGTTAAGTTGACAGTAAACGATATACTTTTAAGAACCCTTTACCGGCAGAAAGGAATCATGTTTAAAATATACATACTGTACGTTACGTGCCTGTAGACTTCCGTGCTAGTGCGCTGTGCCCTTTCTAGTATGACTAAGTAATTTATCTACAAATTGATTTTAACTTTATCTGTTTGGCCAGAGCTCTGTATCTGGTATGAAACAACTTATCTACTAAAATTATAACTATGTTTGAGTTGAAACTTGCGACAAATCCTATTAAAGGTATATGAAATTAAAGGTATATGAAATCCTGTAGGTGTTATATTCCTTAAGACGAAGATAATGTTATTCTGTGTGTCAAAAAGTTACGGTGAGATTAATAGGAAATTATTTTTTGGTTGTGAACAAGAAGTACCAATGATGGACGTTAAATCTATACATTGAGATAATGTAATAGTTTTATGTACCTTCAGACATATGTGTAATTAATCACATTTTGCCTGTTTTATTTATCCAGATATTTCTTTACATGAATAAAAATGTATATGAATATAACATTATTATAATCGCGTTTTTGGTGTAGGTTTTTCTGTATAACTGGAATTGAAATGTAGGAAAAGCAAAAGTTAATATATTCTACACCACACCTATCTCACATATTGTACAAAATCAATGTTATTAAGATGTGTATGGCGTAAATTTAATTTTCTATAGACCAATCGAATGAACTGTTTTATTCATAATGATAAATGAATTCTCAGTTGTGACTTTTTGCTTTGTCATCAATTTTAAATTCATTGATAAATTTTACCGCCGAATGGCCTTTTGTTTGATATATTTCGGTCGAGTTCACCTGTCCATGACAAACACTAATTAAAACATGTAAGTTTTATTGTTCTTTTTCGTGGAAGCTTTTATCGCTTAGTCGCCCTTCGTTAACGAGACAAAAATATGGCAAATCATGTCATAATATTTTGTTATTATTCAATTAGCTTCAGTAAAAAATAACAACCCTCAGAGGATGTGAAATATTTCAGTATTTGTCGTCACAAATCTACCGCTTGTAAAGGCAATTACAGGTTTCACTGATTTACAAATATAAGATACTTCTTTACTAATATAAAATACATCACTTCAGATATATGGGTCAATTAATATTGTGAATTTGTTTCTAAGTTAGGAGATACTTTCTGCGTGAAGGATAATAAAAGTATTAAAATGGAAATTTTTAATTAACATCTTTCAAGAAGAAAATCAGAACTAAGAAAAGGGAATGAATCAATAAATTTAATTACGTATATATTAAGTTGGAGCAATTATTCCTCCGTGGAAAGGAAGAGAAGATATTTCGAGAATCACGAAGCTCCGTTGAGAACGCGCTTTTCCTTTGCCGACATCAAAATGAAAGGTTCTTCCTTCAAAGCAGGATATCTCTATCGCGCATGGCCGCTGGCTCACATCCAGGGCGGGGATAAGGAGTCAACGGCAGCGTGGCGGCGTCTGCCTTTCTTCGCCGCGGCGGCGGGGGCGCTGTGTGCATGGATGGGGATGGCGTCAACGAAGCGTGGAAATTCCCTTCTGGATGGCACGGTCACCGAATCTCCGGAATGCAGAGGAAGAGTGAGGATCGTTGCTACTTAATAAATTGCCCGGCGGCGTGTGCCATCCCGCGGGGTGCGGAGAGACGCCGCCGGCGTAGGGGTGGAGTGAGTACGTCCCGCGGTGGCGCCCCGAGGCGTCGTCGACGCAATAGGAGAGCAGCCAGAGACCAACGCACGCCGAAATAAAAGCGCAAGCGCTACCTTACCTCCATTAAAAAACTAACAAGCTCCCATAAAAATCCCACAATGTGCGCGCAAGCAGCGGCACGGGTGCATGCAGTGGAGAAACGCTATGAAACCGTAGCAAAGCAACGGAGGCGCTCGCTACTCCACGTCGCCGCTGCTTAAACAAAGTAAAATTAAAATTTTCTACAATTTCCCTGCCGCGTCGGAGTCCTGTGTACGCGTGCATTAAACATTCATGGCGGGGCCGTCGGCTACTGGCGTTTAAGCGGAATTCGGTGGCGCAGTCGCTCTTAAAAATGTTTTACGCTTTGGCGACGACGCCGGTGTCTGAGCGCAGGTGGCAGCGCCGATGCAAACAACCCTTATCCCTCTCCCCTTACTGCATCCTCCTTCCAACACCCCCGCTTCGCACCCCACGACCTCGGTCCACACTCCGCCACCCCTAGCGGCGCCGGGATCAATCAAGCAGAATTATTGGATTCCGCCCCGGGCGTGAGCGACACGAGGCGTCGCGAGGCAGGGGAGGGAGAATGGCGACGTCTTGGAAGAGGCGCGAGGGGGTTGAAGCAGCCCTTGGGCGAAGGAAAACCCACCCGGGCGAGGAGAAGCGTCGGTCTGGAAGACACGCTGACACGAGCGCCCCAAATCTCATATGTGCAATTTATGAACGGGGTTTCTCCTTGGACTCCGGGGATCTCCCCAGGGACAGAGTGAAAGGGAGTGCTGTTGAGCGTATATCTATCTATCATTGCAACGCATCATTACACTCTCACACGTAGCTGTCGGTACGTACTCCCTCGCACATACTCACATTCAGCAGACTAGCAAGGAAGGAAGTTCCCATGTAGTAGCTGGAGAGAGAAGTGAACAGCATCCTTGCAATATTCTCACTTTCACTTCGAATCAACCTTCTCAGCACAAAGAATTATTGATCAGACGTTTAAAATCAGTGAATTCGTTTAAAATTCTATAAGTATATTCATTTCTTTTACTGGTCCTTCATACTTCATATCGTAATTTAAAAAAAGTTAATCGTGATCAGAATTACGTCATACCATTGTCGGACAATCACTATACATTTTTTTCTGAAGAAATACCAAAAACATTCATCTAATTAAGATGGTAACGCAACATTTCAGAGTACTAATTTTTATCTATAATTTACGTGACTCTTCAAACATTAAATGAAAATGAAGCTTTTAAAGATATGAGATTTTTAAATATCATTCCTTTCTTATTTCTACTTCTCTTTGAGCTTTTTTAAGGTTAGAGACAGTGATTTATTTATTTTAATTTCTGAACAGAAATGATTTACTGACAAAAACCTGAAGATATCAATTCTCAGTTTGATTAAATCATTCCTTCGCGGTCGTAGGTTTACTTCATAACGACCGCAACTCAACCGATACATTTGAATTATCTCCATGTGAGAAAGAGTACTAATGTACCTAACAGAAATTCCTGAAAAATGTTTAAGAGAAAACAGACCGAAATTCTTAAGTATAAAAAAGTTAATTACCTAATGAAAAATATATGTGATTTTAATATCAACATATACGTCGTTCCTCATTGGCAGAAATGTATTCAAAGTATTTTTAACTAATTAGCGTGTCTTGGTATAAAAACGCTGTAAATATGAAAAAAAAAGAGGAGTGGATCCATGGCGGCAGTGAAATCCTCGTTCATAAGTATGCTTCACTCCTTAAGAACGATGCACATCTCGTTCCTCTCATCATATAAATGCCAGTTAATGAGCGGATGATGGGGCAATATGGCTTCTTTCAGCTTACGAAGTATGCTTTCAAAATTTATCCTTCCATTACTTGGCTGTTTATTATGGATGTTTGCCCTGAAACACGCACTCCATCATTTGATGATGTGACTCTTTTATGAAAATCTCGTAATCACACCAAGTATACGCATGAAAAGCTATCAATGTTTCTTTTTTATTTTATCAAATTATAAATAAACTGTAAAGAGCAACTGTAGGTAATAGAGAGAAGCTAAAATATTTTCGAATCTTGGAAAATTTGCCCAGAAGTATCCCTCTATAAAATTCAATTTTCACAATCGGTGACATTAAGTCCGCAAATACGAATATTTCAAGACATTGAGAACTATATGGAAATGTGTAACACGAATATAATCACTCTTAACGATATATTTCTAAAGCATGTCATTGTTTCAAAAATATAAATCACTAAATACATGAAATTACCAAATATTTCAAACTTTTCGAACAGCAATATATATAAAGTTGTATATACACATTAAATCTTGTGAATTCTATTCTCCCTTCTATGTAGTAAATACGATTTATTTTTATCGACGCAATAAAACACATTTTACATAAATTTAAATAAATGGATGTATTACGTAAAATTATGTAAAATTTTACATTTTACGTAAATAGACTGTTCTTAGGTATATGATTTTTAACAACTATTTTATTTTCCTGCAAATTTACATACATGTATTTATTGTTGCGAGTCTCCTCGTGACTTTTACTACTACTCGTTACAAATAATACAATACTTTCAGCACACTTAATACTTCCCATTTATCGTAAGAACCCCAATACATTTTTCGTTAGAATATTCCATTGTGTTGGACCAGGATTTCTTTCAGTGGTCCCTCAGAGAGACACGATGCTCTATTTGCTCTAAGAAAGTGTATTTTTTTAATTCCTCTCTGGTATGTGAGTGTGTGAACAAGAATTTGAATCGGTGGAACAAGAAATCTGGGGCAGCTTTTTGAATTGTGAAGAAAGGGCAGCTTTCATACAGTGTACACAGGAATTATGAGTTGAAAAAATATGCACTAGGACAAAGTTATTTGAAACAAAAGAAAGATTTATCTTATTAATGGATAATTATATGAAACAGGTTGTACGCGATAGGACAGTTGATGAGATGTTATGAGGTACATTTCATGATTATGTTTTATGATTAAGTTAACTATTTTATGATTTCGTTGTATGATTCTTGATAAAGTTTTTGTTCCACGATTGATTTATATTATGTGAAAAGTTATTTTAATATATGAAAAGATCCCAGGAGTGACTCGGTTAAGGAGCGGCGAGATCACTCCCAAATCAATGCATTTCGCTCCGTTTATTAGCAATTTTTCATTAGACATCGGGTTCAATTACGATTTTGAAATTATACCTGAGAAAATTGATATCAACAATCATTGAATTACATTCTATGAAATGAAAAAAAAAACTATTTACAAGGAATCTCTGAAAAAGCATTCCTCGTTAAGATATTATTGAAAGACTACCTGCTTGTATGTGCTTCAGAAAGTGCATATGTTCTTATCGCCCTCGCACTGGATCCCGAGGGCCTTCCAACTCACCACCATTCACCTCGTCGCGATAATCGATGGTTGGGAGGGCGCGGTCAGGTGACCGTGAACTACGCTGAGGGTCGCGGTGCCCTGCTGTTGACCTCGCTACTACGGATTCATCCTCACGCACTGCATCACAGATCAAACTGCGGGGTTGCTCCTTTCCTACACGTGTCTTGCGCAAAATGTTCTTCCTAATGGTTTTCTTTTCTTGAAAATGTACATGAATGTTTACTTTTAACTACGCAAGTGCAGTCGTATAAGGAAAGTATTGAAAAAAATAATAGAGATCTCTTCAAATATTAATTTCCATATTTGCTTGTAGCACAATTTAACGTACTACAAGGGATAAATAAACTATGATATCTGTAAATCTAAAGATATTCTGAAAGAGTTTCCGTAGTGTGTTCATTTTATAGTTACATTTTTCGAAATGTACACATTAAAAAAAAATCAAACGTGGACATTACTTTGTGACGTCAGACGTGCCATGACACTTCTATCAATAAATACGTACTTTTTTGGTTCGACGCACTTCATATACGGATTTTTTATTTATATAAATAAAAGTTGCGAAGAATTAATTATACTTCCTTAATTGCATTGCGTATTTCGCACATTGAGTAAAATCTGTTTATTTGTTTGTTGGTTGGTATCTGTTTTATTTGTTTTATTGGGTTTATCTCCTCAATCACTGAAGTGATTGCCATAAGTAAATAAGACGACCATAATTGACTCTTAATTAGACTATATTGGACTTCCCTCTAAAAATGTCATCCGTCTCATTGAAAAATATCACTAGCTTTTGAGAAATTATACTGTCACCATTTAAGTATTTACTAAAAATCACTCAATGCGATGTCATTGTTGTCAAAGAGTTCTTGTAGTTTCAGCTGAGAAATTGACCGATTACTTGTATACTGTGAGCGTTGAAGAAAGCAAGTGTGTGAAAAATGGAAATTTCACGTTAAGGCTATTGTTGGATGATATTTTTACGATTTATCACCTAATCACTTCTTCTGCCTTCCAAAAGTCAAATAACAAATGTGTTGATAACGATTTTCAATACATCAGGAAGCAGTTTAAATTCAAATTCCAAATGGGCTTTATATACATTGGGTAAACAAATGTAGTGTGAAGTAGAGTTATTACTTTGGCTGGGCTGAGGACTCATTCAGCACTAAATCAGCCCTGGAAAAGTTGTTGACGAAACTACCAACGGTTACAGAAATTGTAGCAGAAACCACCTTAAAAGTGGAAAAAAATGTTTCCAAAATTGGTTTGAGCGATTTTAAACCTTACATTGTAAAAGAGGAAAAGTATAAAATTTAAAAATAAAAGAATTGAACCTATTTTTTTCTTTATTTATTTTTGTAAAATTGTAAACGGCAACCCTCGTATCGCAAAGAATAATTTAAAACCAATAGTTATGTAATTCACTCACTTAAAGTCTAAAAATGTTACTAGTTTCCCTTGAATGCTGCTGTGGTCTAAACGAGTGATTTCTCGTTGAATGTGACCATCGAATTCACTCCGCTTCGAAATTCCTCCCTCTTCGCTCTCTGCGAAATTTCGTCGCTTCCTTCTTCTCTTCAGCGACGCGGCAAAGCTCTTCTTAGATCCGATAACTGGTTTAACAATCCTCCAACGTCCCCCTCCGCGACTGCAGACACTCCCAGGGAGCATTTTGGAAGTCAAAACGCTTCTCTTTGGTTGATTCGTGATTGAGAGAGCGACAAGCCCCTCTGCGATTGTAAAAACGGGTTTGTGCAAATGATGAGATGATAATAGTCGCTTGATTCGGGACTTTCCAAGTAATATTTCCTATCTTCACTTTCGGGACGTTTCCTCTCGTGTATGAAAAAAAGAATTGTCAATGCGCGTGAATACTTCTCAAACGAAATAAACTGTTGTTATTTGTTGTTGTTTCCTTTATCCACTATTCGCTCAAAAGACACAACGAGATGTTACACCTACTCTTCATGTTAATGTACTGTAGCATTAAATATTCGTTATTCTTCATTTCTAATACTCCGGCTTCACTAATTTTTTAAACTTACAAACAAACAATGCGTTCCATTGATTTTTATGATGGTTATCTTGAGGAAGAATATACTATGAAGAGTCTCCGTGACAGTTTTATTATAACATATTTTGTAGCAGTAAAACATTACAAAACTTTTGTGATCATCTAAAAGAGGTCCTAAATTATAATTTATTTGTTGAACTATTCACAATTCTTCATAATCTCATTCTAATTCCCCTTCCTTCTCCAGTAGTGAACCTAAAGATTGAAATTTATGTGACTGTAGTTACTTCACTACATATCTTCGTAGTAGAATCGTATTTACTTATAACCTCGGTGATCATACGTGCTTTTAAGAACCTTAAGAAGAAGAATACTTATTTCATCTTCTTTATCTATGCAGTGCCAGGGAATATCTAGCACAGTTTTTGCTCTCATCTAATACTGAACCAACTTCAGACAAATGTTATTTCGGTACCTAGTTGGCAATCCAGAATCTCTCTTACTTTTCTTTAAAATATCGTTTGGTGAAACAGTAAATTATGATATAAATCTCTTCCCATACATCGTCCAACGCACAAGGAACAAAGTTAAACAAGTAGTGATGTTTTTTGAGTTCTAATTGTAAAAAACCCAAGAACTTCTACAAAAAAATCGAGTAGTCTAATATCATCTGCTTGCCTCGTTCATATTCAATCCAGAATTATTTCGAAAATTATTATGGATATTATAAGTAAATTAATGTGTGGAAGAAGGAAATGTAATAAAAAGATTGTTTTCGGAAAGAACTGTGTCCGGTATATTTAATCTCGCTGATCCTTGAGACGCCTCCTCAACAGAACACCATCTTTCAATTCCCACAGCGCTGTGTGCGGTCGAGCGTTGAGTGAAGAGGATGACGCCGTCGAAAACCTCTTTCCCTCCATCCCCAGACGTACGCATGGGACAAAACCCCACCACCATCTCTCCTAGTCCTCTCGGGAGGCCGAAAACCCAGAGTTGCCATTCGTCCTGAAACCTCTCTTCCTTCCCCATCCTTTCCCCTTATCCCATTTCTCCCCCTCCCTCCCCCGTCATAACCGACTCACAACGCCCCACCCCCCTGCGCTGGCGGCGTACTCTGCATCGTGTTTGGCAATAAATTGACGCACACAATGTCCACTTTAATTGCTTTTCGATAACTCATTATGATGCATTATTGTGCTAAATCGTCGGGACGGTCTTTGGACGCGTGTAGTTCCGGATACATGTGTTCAGTCCGCAGCACGGCGGATACTGCCCCGCGCGGACCATCAAATTATTCTTTAACCCTGAGAGAGATGGGTGATGGTTGCTCAATTGTTCCAGGTTTCTTTTAGGAAAATTTCAATGTAATATATTGTTTCTAGAACTCTTAAACGATTCTAGAAGTACGTTCAAGAAAATTAAAGGGGGTTTAAACGAAAACTACAATAACTGGAACGTGATAGAAACATATTCCTGTTATAAGTAAAACATCCATTATGGTACTCAAAGTTGTGTTTTCTTAGAAGTTTTCGGTTTCAATTCAATTCCACAATAGAAAATAAATACTCTGAATATCTCTTAAAAAGTGTAGCAAAAATGAAGTTTTAACGTATTTCGCATTTCAATTGTACGATTTATTATGTTCACATATAATTGTTGGCAGTCTTCAATATTATAAGAAGTAATCTTGAACCATTTTTTTAGAATAAATGCTACCCGAAGTAAAGATTTTAATATCTCAAACTCAGTCTCCCCACAAAAAATATTCCACTTCTTGGGGACACAGAAATAACAAAAGGAGGATCTAATAACAAAACGAATGAACACGAAGAATAATACAAAAATCATTGTAAAAGCTATATATTTTGTGCAGAGTAATTTTGTAAACAATATGTGAATTACATTCCTCAAAATTTCCATGTTAATATATGAAAACAGTTACTAAGATTACTCCAAATTGAAATTTATGTAGGAAATGTTTTGAAGTACACTTTTCATAACATCTGTTCGTAGGGTTTGCAAAAAATAATTAAAGGTACTCCATGAAATTAACGAACGAGTTCCCTATGAATTGGTTCTGATTCTACATGTTGAAAATTCGGTTTTTACGGTAATTAATTGATAGTAAATAAATTTGATGCCACGCAGAGAAATGAAGAGCAATAAACATGTTAAGCATGTGACAACTATAGAAAATAATGATCTGATCTATGGATTATCGTGTATTGTATCACTACGGTCAGTTTTTTTAATGAATTATATTACCCATAAAATACCTACAAAGTTACCTACAGCGTGTCATTTGAGAATATTGAATGCCGCGAACAAAACAAAATGAGAATATTATTTTTTTATAGGTTTTGTGAAGTATATATTACTATGTTCTTAATACAACACATTTATGTCGTACACAATGAAGCTAATTTGTCGGCTCGAAATAAACTGTTAAATATTTAAAATCAATCTCCTTTACCCGCAATAAAGTGTTTTAATTCCTGCGCACGGTTACTCTTTTTATTGGCAGTTATTTAACTTCATCTGTTAGTGTGTTTGGACCGAATCTTGCATTTGAATTTTAAAGCAGTTTCCCCCAAACCGATTGAGCTGAAATTTGGTACACATATAAAACTGATAATGCAATATTATAAGTCTGACTCAAATAAAAACTTTTAAACAAATTTGTTTAATTACGATATTATTTCGAGAAAACTTGCGGTGGATTCATTCCGGAAAGCGTTCCCTCAAATGCAACCTATCTCTTCATACACGTAAGTATAACAAGTTGCATAACCTACGCTTTTCGTAAAACGGTTGACTTGGCAGTTGTGCCTCGCGGTCAAAAATATTCGGAGTGTACCTCCAATTTGTCAAAAAGGGCATTGACAGTTGCGCCCCAAACCCATTCCATGGGGAAGTCACACAATAGAAACAGATTCATAAAATACACTTGATACTCGACCGCGAGGTGCAACCGTTGAGAGGGATTAGGAATTTTTGACCGCGAGACGCAACTATCATATCCTGGTTATAACAGCGAAGGAACTTCTCATCATTAAGATCGCTTCTTAAAACATGGTTATACTATCGGAAGTATCACACGAATCCTATTCCACCTATGCTACTTATTTATATTAATAAAAGTTTTTTGCGTATTAATATTAATAAAAGTTTTTATATTAATAAAGTTTGTGTTTACAAATTATTTTCAGTATTACATACGTATTAACAAGCAAGATTGATTGCGACAAAGAAATAAACAATACTAAAAAGTATAAAATATAATAATAAATTAGAAAACCTTAAAAAAAGATTTTATGTAAGGCATGTACGGAAACGAATAAAATAAGTTTATTTTTTATCAAGATAATGCAATATCAAATGCTAATACCTCCGTACAGATTTCACATTAGCAGATCCTAATAAATACTAATAATACTATTAAAGAAAAAATAAGAAATCATATACCCTGAATTTACTGTATATGTTTTACTGATAATTTACTGAAAATTTAAATAAATGTGAATTAATTACTAACACAAATGTTTAGGAAAGAATGTGGGACAATTATTTTTTTATGGATTGAAGGTACAATAATATCTTAAGTGCAAATAGTTCTGAACATTTATTCTACTGTCCGGTAGCCGACAAACGCTTAGATAATGCAATGTTGGATTCCCTTAGTACAAACCGTAATCTTCGATCCTTCATGAAGACTGCGTTTAGTGGCCATCTATTATTAAAGGCGAACTTAATTATTAAAGCTAACTACCACTTATTATTCCGAGCGATAAAATAATAGAAATTCACCCTTTCAAGATAAAACGAGATTGATGCCACTAACTCAAACATCATTGAGAAAAGAATCACAAAATATTATCAAGCTGTATCTATGATAAAATGTTGAAAAGCTTAATCACAAAGAATTTAAGTAATATCCAAATAAATATCAAGAGTAGTCACAAAGGTGACTATTTACTGTAAAGAAATACAAGTTAATAACACAACAAATTAAGAGACCAGGTAATATTCATTCCACACACTCGATGAAGAAAGAACAGAACAGCGCCACAAGAGCAAGTGAATTGATTGTTGTCAGAGGTTGGCTATGAATTCAATTTCGAATACCTTGCCAACAGAACGCGAAGTACCCTTATCATTACTCTTATGGGTGATGGCGAAGTAAAAGCGTTGGCTACAGATTATTGAGTACAGGTTCTACATCAACATCAAGCCCGTTAGACCGACGAAAAGTAAATTAATAAATAAACAAATAATTTACGGTCAAGAGAGCTGTTACAAACTGCGTATGACCACCTTGAGGACAATAAAGTAATTTACTGCGACTAATACACAATAAACTAATGATCACAGTGTATTTCCGTTCATGTTTTTTTTCTTTTCTTAAGTTGAATTTCTCGAAGCAAAGATGACTTTTACTGTAGTAAGGGTGTGATGCTTCTTAAACTTTGACCTATATAGTTTGACCTCGATATTTAAGAAATTATTAAGAGCAAATAATTATATTTGATTATTACAAATATTCCAAAGAGAATTTTACGATCCCAGTTGAATCTGTCTGTTATATTATTGATTTATTATTTTACGTTCCATATTATGCGCATTCGTTCCATATTACGCGCACAGAGATATAGTGATAAGTACTGAAAGGCGGGAAATGACGATCCAAGCGACGCCAGCGGAGCAGAGGACTAAGGCAGAGTAAGTTTGGCTTCTCTCCGGGACGGACAGGCTGAAGGCAAATTAGGAAATTTGCCTTTTTTTGTATTTCATTTTATGATAATCATATCTTTGCAACACTCTTCAAGTGTAACCAACAGTCATTGTAATAAGCATTTATTTATATTAATATAATTGTTCATTTAATTATTCCATAACGTTTTAGTTAGATGGGAAAGCATTTCACGCTTAAAGTGGTGTATAAGTCTTTTGTGATTTACTTGACCCTGTTCCATTTTCACTTAAAATCATATTTACTTTGTCAAGCTGTTTAACTCAGCCTTGATTCCTTTTACCAAGTAGGTACTGATCCAAGGTTAGACTTACCCAAATGATTTCTGGTCTATCTCAAATAATTATTGAAGAGTTACGCATCAATTGCCTAGCGAGTAGCTTATTGAATACGTCATTTATTAAATAAATCATATGATTGAGTTTTTAATTAGAACTGAAGGGGTTAATGGTTTTAATTTCCTAAGTTGAGGGTAACGGGAACGTAACAAGAAAGTGCAAAAACAAGTTGCACAGGTTAACAATGAAACTGTAAACATTTGAACGAAACTGAAGTATGTGTCAATAATTTCCATAAATATTCAATTTTCCTTCCATTATTTTGTGTTATTAATTTACAAGGAAGGAAATTATTATAACGTAATGAATAAAGTTTACCTTTTGTCGCCATAGAATGTTATAAACATTTAATATTTGTGTCGGGGAAGAGATTTTTTATTACTTCACAAGTCTCGAAATGGAGACTTGCTTCGCAATAAGATTCCTCCTTTTCAAAATAAATATTCGAGGTTATGCAGGACAAGGTTTATTATGCAGTTTGGATGTAAACAAATAATTGAACGTAAACAGATAATAAATACCAACACACCAGGGTGACAACAACAAGGTATGAAAATTATATGAACAGTTCCTTTTTGGGCGACTCACGATTTTGAATTATTTGGTCGCTGTGGTTATAGAACCCGTCGCGAGGTGGCGCTTCTGGTGCGTAGTCCTGCAGTGGCTAGCTGATAGCTTAGGAGTACGAGGTTCGGTCGCTTGCCGAGAGATGGCGCTTCCGTCTAAGCTTCTGCGGATATCGTGAGAGGGCGTCTCGTGGCCTCTGAAGATAGCATTCTGCCGCAGATCGGGCTATTGCGCAGAACTGGATTTCTGGTAGAGGTTATTATCGGAGACGATGTTCACTCATCAAGAGAATCCGTCGTACTGATTTCTCAGTCGTTGCTGTTCCTATAAACTAAACTTTGACAGCTGACGACGTTGACGACGTTGACGTTGAGGTAACACAGCGTCGAGGTTCGTCTATTGAAGCTTTCTCAAAGCTTCTTAATAAACTGACTCGAGTTCTCGAAGTTTCTTAATAAATAGGCGACATACGCTTGATGATGCATGCGACGCGTGCGTCTCATGGAGTCTTCTAATGTTTACAATGTAGAGACTCTCTTGCGGACGGTGTGTATTATTCTGGCCTTGGATCTTGAGTCTCTGAGTCCTTCGTCTTGACGACGGCATAAACAACATGGCGTGTAATACCTCGTCGTAACAACATGCATCTCTTATGTGTTAATGCATGAGGGAGTTTCATCATATACGTAGTAAGGTACGTGTTTCGCCGTATATGTAGTAAGGTACGTCTACATTTGTAAGAAATTTTTCTGAAAACGTCTTGATTGATACTCATGAAAGTCATGCACGCAAGATAGTTTTCGGATGGAAAAGCAAACTAATGGCATGGTAACCAGGAAATTCTTTTAATACTTTTTAAGAAAAATATTAACAGACAACTCTATTCAACTGGCTAACCTGTCTCAAACCTTTTTCTATTCTTCTCAACAAATGCAACTTTACGATGAAATTAAAACAATGTCATCAATAAGTTTATGTAGTAGATTGTTTCAAAGGTACACCACTAAAAGACCGAGGGAATGTGTTCTGAAAAGTATACAGAAAAATATATTGAATGATCTCTTTAATCTAGGAAATGGAAAAAATACCAACTCAACGTACTAGCGATGCACAGCCACCCTCTAGTTTACCATACGTAATTTTTATCAAAGAGAATATCGATGCCCAGTTTCACTTCAGAGTTAGGGCTTCAATATAAACTTAAATAAATTTACTGTCAACTGCGTATGGCCACGAGGAGCACAATAAAGTAATATATTCTAAACTAACTAGATAAGCAAGTGACCATTCAATGCTTCCAATAATTACCGAACTGAACCATACGTTATGTGGCTACAGTGTACCTTTAAAGTAGCCGGTTAGGTTAAATGTACGTTGACTTTATTTCAGCTAATGGATAGCCTACAGATTAAAACGAAGTGCGTTATAGAGATCATATTCATTTCCTTATATCGAATAAATTTGAACTTATTTATTCACTGTGGTGTTGCGCAATATTTTATTTAGCTTCTATGATATTGATAACTAAATATATGAATGGTAGGTACTACTTAAACTTAACCTTTGCATGTTTGAGACAAATTTGACATTATGGTACCAAACGTATGTTAGATTGGCTTATTTTTAATATATTTGGTAATGATAGAAAATGTAATAGATTTAAGATAATATTTATAACAAAGCTAAATTACTACATTTGGTAATAATAATAAAAAAATTAAGATTCATTCCAACTTGTGCTTTATTGTATCCCCGTTGTCCTCCCGGGTTAGTATTAACTACCTTTCATTAAAAGTAATCGTATAGCTAATGTTAATGAATGAATATGATAGCTAAGATTCTCCTTGGACCCGTCGACCTACGAGACTGGAGTTACCAAGCGTTACAGTCC
>NNCF01127907.1:773506-785912 GCA_002313205.1 Laupala kohalensis
ATCCCATCAATTCAGACCAAGGGTCCTAAGGCAGAGGAGGATTTTTCATTTCTGTGCCCCTCTAAGATAATAATTAAAATTGTTAGACACATGTTATATCAACAAATTACCAACAACTTCATATTTAAGATAATAAAAAATTATTTAACAAAGAGGTACTATCTTTAAACTTTTAAATTATTCGGAAAATATTGTCCATAGTTTCTAGCCATTAAAACAACGAGATTTTTTTGTATTAATGAGATATTAATGAAACTACCGCTCCTAGTCCATAGAGTAAAGAGCTCATGTACAAAATCCAACTCTACATGAAGAAAAACCGCCTCTATGCGAATTTTTCATAGTATTATAAAAAAGTAATATAGATTTAAATATTCCAATAACACCTATTCTCGAGCTTGATTTCTCCGCAATGCGTAATTCTACAGTTTCACTTCTTAACTCGTCCGCTCACTATCTCAGGCAGTCCCTTCACAAGTCCTCCTTAGCTCGTCGTAGCTGCAGCTGCTGTGCCTTTGAAATTCAATGCGCAGCCAGATTTGAAGACGTCTCCGCCGCTCCCTCTCGCGCAACTGCATGTCCCTTCCCCGTCCTCGTTTCGTTCGCCTTCACCAAGCCGTCCTCCTCCTCGCCTCTCACCACCTCCCAAGCGTTTGCATATCCACGCACCGCACAAAGCCGCGCGCCCTTGTCTTGCAAATCCGGCAGTGCAGATAAATATGACAGGCGATCGGAGGCCATTGTGGCGCTGGCCGACGCGCCATTGTGCGTAATTGAAACACGACGACGGCAGCGCCACCGGCCCAACGGCGACGGTGCAACGCAACAAAAATTATTGTGTTTCGCTCGGGCGCGACGACGACGGCGGCAGCGACGCCGAAGACAAATGGGGGACTGTGCAGGGCGGTGCGGGTCGCCAGCTCAAGGCGACGACGCGGAGGCGAGCTCCGGGCAGACGCCAGCACCCCGGTTGCCGCCGCCTGGAACAATGGGCCACATCAAAAGCTTTTAACGCGTACAAAAGCGGGGGCGGCGCCTCAGCGGGGCACGGGTGGCTTCGGGCACCCTCCCTCCGCTATTATATACTTAATTTACGAAAACAGGACATGCCTTTGCATAACAGGCAGCGCCATTGTGTGGCGCACGATTTGGTGCCGAGGGCAGAGCGCCTGGTGGTGGCGCGACAAAGTTAGAGTGCGCGCCTTGCAGGGACACGTAGCGATGAGCTACTTGTGCCTCCGCGCCCAAAGAGAATGTAATTAAGCAAGTTATAAAACTGAAGAATTGGACTGAACCTCCATTAGGATCTAGGTGTAGTCGTCAGAACTCGTCTTCTTCCCATTGGATCCTCCATTACTTGCTTCGAATTCGCCGTTCCATACCCCACCTTTTCTCCACCCCACGCGTCTCTGCAGTGAGATCTCGAGTTCAGTAGTGTCGTCGATCGTGGGGCGCTCGAGGTTTCTCGACAGCGTTGCAGTCTTTGTATGAGAAGATGGATTTCCTGCAGGAATGTGCGCTCTTACGAAACTGATCACGCAGAAGCCTAAACTTGTTAACTTTGCCGCGCATCTCTGACGGAAGTAATGGAATTTAATGCTCGGCCCGAGTTTCCAAGTCTTTTCATGGAGAAGCCCTCCCTTGGTGACTTACAAGTTTTCCGTAGTAAAAGCTTCAGCCGAAGTGAATTTCGTCTTCTATGTATATCAATGCGCACAGCGATTATTTCCAATGTTTCTTGACTAAATTATTCAAATGAACGTGTGCTATTTTTTATCAATCATTAAATCTTATTTTGTTTGTAATAGAATTACATGAAATTCTTCACAATAACTGATACAAAGGTTTGTGAAATTTAAAAATAAAATATTTAGTGGTGTACAGGGTAACCATCTTATAAAACTAAAAAGAAGATTTTTGTTTTTGTTTTCGAAAACTAAGAGTTTATTTTGTTAGAATATTTCTTTCCATATCTCAAGAAAATTGATATTATTTATTGGTTATTTGAAATATTTATTGGTTTAGAGTCCTTATTTGAACTTCAATTCTTATTTATCATCATTAGTTTGACATAAACATTGAAAAAGATTCATTAAACATTAAAAAAATTAACAATTTCAGCATCTCTTTTTGATTTTATGTACTTCGTTTAAATTCATGGTTTTCATATTCTTTTCCATTTGATGATAAAAATTAAGGGAAAAAAGAACATCATTCAAATGCTAATTTTAGAACATATTCTTCTGACATAAGAACATCGAGGAGAGTACGTAAGTCATGAAAGTTTTTGTCTATACGGAAGTATATGAACTGATAGACGTCTCTATGACAATTCTGTATGAAAGTTGACAAAAGAAAAATCGTGGCTGAGCTGAAGAAGCTGTTCTTGTGTCTACACATTATAAATGGTTTAGTGTTTCCTTTTTCTTTTCTCGCAAATATACAAAGACTGCAATGATGATTGTTCTTTGAAGAATTTGTTTCCCACCCCGGGAACGTTTGGTCGAGGTACTATGTATTTAAAGTAATATTATGACCCAATCATAGAACAAAGTGATGTGTATGAAGGATAAAGTGGAAGGTACGAAGATTCCGAAAGGTTTACACTTTAACAGGTGGATGTTAGTGTATTATGAGCATTTAATCCCCACTAATTGTATAAAATTGATTTAAATTATTTTGGTAAGCAGTTGGCTTTGCACAACTCATAATAGTAATACTGAGCTGAAATGAGATACAACAAATTGATTTTAGTACATACATAAACCCTTTAAGTATTCAAAACCTACTGAACACATGATCACGTAGCATTGTTGATAGAAGAAAATGTTACACCACACCACAAGCCCAGATGCGATGTGGGTATTTTTGGGGTAGAAGTGGGATTCAACCGTAAATACCACAACCCTTATGGTAGAGTTCGCTGCCACCAGCCCAGTTTCCTAGTCAATCAAACACTCGTGTAATAACAATAAAATATTCCTTTAATACAAGTTAAATTGAAGTCTGCGTATTTACAAACTTGAACGAACTCTCAAATCATAAATACAATTATGAACTTGTCATTACACAGTTAATGCTATCTGAAAGCATCAATTACACACAGGTGAATACTGGTGTTAACAATTAATTCGGAAATCTACCCAGATCATCCGAATCTCCAAAGTTACAAGTTGCTATCCCGAAATAACTAACTGTTACAAGTTACGTCATTCGTCCTTAATAGCAATGTAATTGAATTACCGCAGCAATTCTTAAGCGGTATGACGACCAATACTAGCCAGGTTAAATCTCAGTAACCTGCGGGCTCGGTTCGCACTCCCGAGTCCCCGAGGCTCTTCAATCCTCCCTATATATACGGAAGCAGAGGTCACGTGACCACGCCTTCGCTACCGCAATTAGTACTCCAAATCATCTTGGTCACCCCTCAGCTTCTGAGAACACTGTGTCTTTACCGATATGACGGCGTCCTTCTCGGGATGGCCATTATTTCAGCATCCGGTGGAAGTTTTCCATTTATAACATTCTTTCTTTAGGGATTTTTCCGGTTTCGCCTCGGTACACATGGCGAACAAGTCCCTCTTACAGAAATATTACAAGACAAAGGACAGGCAAGCACTGCTCACACCCTTCGGCCGGCGTTCTCCGAGCGCATTGCTCCTTCCCGGAAAAGCAGGAGGCTGGTCCACACTGAATAGTGGTGGTCACTTTTCCTTATTTGGCGGCGCCTGGCCCGACCCGTAATCTTCTTAAGAATTTCCGGCTTGCAAAATGCGTGAAAATGTTAATATTTCACAAATCGATAGACTGAACTGGTCCTGATGTTACAAAAACTATTTTCCTTTTAGGATTCTCATTCTAGCCATTATGTACGTGCAAAACATTAGCAAAATATTAGTAAATGTCATAAACCAATTAATATATCAAAGAGAACCAAATGATCATTTCATACAGAATATTGAAATTGACTCATATTTGAAAAGACTTATCATACAAAAAATTAGGGATAGAGATACAATCAAGCAATACTAGATAATTTTATTTTTAAAATTATTGTAATACTATTATTATAGAATTAAGTATCAAGTAATGAGGAATGCTTATCACGTAAATATAATTTTAAAAATAAAACAATAGTAAAATATATCTCAAAATATTTTCACCTGTTGAGAAAAAACGTATTTGCGATACAAGCGAACACAATTTTTGCGAAACATCGTATTTTATTAATATTAAAATAAAAACTGATATTTACTTCGAGATGAAGAATAAGACATGTAATTATCATATTTGATATACTTGAGTATTTTCATTGCCCAAAGGAATGTAACATCTGGGCTTATCGAAGTATCAGTTAAGCTATCAAGTCACTAACAATTCGTGGACTTATCATAGATAACACGTATTCCGCAGTGCACATAGGAGAAGGAAGTGATGTGAAGATAGGCCTCATCACTGAGTGTCTATTATAATTTCATTAACTCTACAGAATTATGATGTCACAAATAAACATGTGAGTAGTAATTTCTCAGCAAATATAATCTCGTAAACATAGATTCGATAACCCCTTAGAGTATTGAAAGTTCCAAAATTTAAAAAAAATACCATGGCCAATCAGTGAAGTATTCTATTTTTTCCATCACTTTGATAAAAATTATTTTCTTCTATTAACAATGTTTTACCCATAATAAAGCAGAGTCTACGGTACAATCGGACAGTGTTATGTAACTCAAGAGCAAGCACCATTTCTAAAAAGTCAGTTGACCAATAATGACCTAGCAACTACTTCCAACATAGAATTGTGAAGTCCAAGAACTACAAATATAATTAGATATGAACTGAAGCCTCAATTATTTCAAAATGATTTTGGGTGCATGTTCTAGCTACACATAATTTTTTCCTATTATCACTACTATTCCCTGGTGAGGATTTGCAAAAGCGACAAATTAATACAAAAATTTCAAAATTTCAAAATTTCAAAAAGAACACAATTCTGAGAAATATTTATCAAGAAAGGAGTAAGAGATACGTTTTATTCCAAATAAGGAAAATTCACCAGTCAAAATTTTGAAAAGAAACCAATTTGTGTAATGACCACATTAAAAAGTAAAGATAATAAGGAAAATAATTATTTATTATTTATGTGGTTATTAAACATTTTTTTTATTTAACGTGAATTTTCTCAATTTAATTCAGAATTGAATTGTCCGCAAAAAAAAAAAAAACTCAGGTCGTTTGTCTATATTAGTTGTATTGAAGAGAGCAGGCATCAAACATTATCAAATTACAATTTATTCCATAAACTTCTATCCTGGAACGTGGAGAAAGAGAGCTGTAATATGCTTGAGGAGCGTATTATTGAGTGCTGGTCACCCTTTCTTTCCCAAGTGGTCCCTCCGTCGGCCCGTGCCATCCGCACAGGGCATCGCTCGTGCTCCCTTCACTCACGTCTCCCTTCCTCCCCTGCTACTCTCTGGCGGCCAAAAGAGCAAGGCTGATCCCCTCGCGACGTCTCCGCCACATTACTCTTCGTCTCACCCGACATGGCGACCACCCCCCGCCACCAACACCACACACTCCCTCAAGTGGACCTCTGCCACCGCGTTTGCTCGCTCTCTCTCTCTTAAAGTTCACCACGCCACTTGCGTCTACACCAGATTCACTGAAGACATTGCTTATCACTTCCAACAAGGAATGTTCATTTCGAACATCATCTGTATTTCTCTCTCTGACGGGAATAAACGAGCGCGGAGTTATCTTGAAGTTTGAATTAACATTTCAGATACATACTACACTCAATTATTTATTGAACGAAGTGTTTGAAGTGATTTTGGTAAGATACAGAAGACAAAAAGCCATAAAATACGTTTTCTATTACAATGATGTAATACGTGGAGGTTAGAGCTTCACGTGATGGAAATCACGTACGTCACACTTATGACAATTTAGTGACCGTGCATTGTCAATGCTGTCACTGATAAATAATTTTGTTATGCTGGAACAATCCAGTAGTTGGCGCATATATTGCAAATAGGTTTATTCAACTGTGAACCATGGCTGGAACACCTAATAGAACTGCCATTCAAAAAGCTATTCGCTTCATTTATTTAGATTTGAGTATATGAGGAAAAATAAATAACTAAACTAAACCTGTCTCTAAAAAATGTCTTGAATATTATTTAAAGACGCTTTGCGATGTCTCAGTCTTGATATGTGTTGAACAAAAGTAATTTCATTGTAGGCGCACGGTCATGTTATTTCGTAACTGGAGTGATTATATCGTTCTTCTATTATTTTATCATTATGTCATTCATTATAGTTTTGTAAAGCTGTATTCTCACTGCTTGGTACAACTATATCATAAAATACTTTTCAACTTTCGTAAAATAGTAAATATATGTGGAAGTGTGATATAAAGAAATTATTTTCCTGCATCTGTACTGAACTTTCAAACAAAATACCGCTAATACGAATGTAATACATACTAATAACACTTTCTGAACGGACAATTTAACAATAACTGTGTAGCCCTTTCCAAGAAATTTTCCAATCTGTAAATTAAGCTTTATGTAAAACATTCATTAAATTAAAGCTAAAGGATCAGAGCATATGCATCAACAAGCAATTACTGCGCTTAGCACAAAATAAGAATGAAAGTGACTCATTTTTTTAAAATAGAATCGGTGCGCACAGACTGATGACAAACAAACGGACGGCATTCAAAAAACCATATTTTGGAATCAGGGTCCCCTAAAACTGATAATTTCATCGAAAACTCATGATCTATTTTTTTTTCTTTCTGCAACTACATATATGGTAAAGAAAAAAGGTATTATTATGAAATATATTACTGTTTTATTCTACTTTATATTACATTCACGATACAACTATTGTAAAATTCATTATGAAAATTAGAACCAATATTTTTTATGTAAATTTTTAATGTGTTTAATTCATTTTTTTAACTATTCACTGGCGTCTTCCAGCGACTGGCAGGTGGTCGATTCACAGTAGCTGGCGCTTGCCAGCGTCCCCGTCGCTCGCGCAATTATTAGCGGAGGGTGGACACTAGCAGACCAAAATTGTTTGATCTGCGTGAGCTACCAGCGACTGGCACGTCCTTGGGTTGCTGGCAACTGTCTCTGACTGGCGTGATGCGTCTATATGCTGCCTTGACTAGTGCGCCAACTGGTAGTGTGTAAATCAGTCTTTAGTAGGTAGGCTACTCATGTAGGAGCTCGATAGATTACTACAAATATGTAAAGGATAAACGATAGTAACTTAGATATCTATTTCAGACAAAAGAAATTTTTACTATCAAAACAATGAATGTCGGCTATGAAATAAGCACCAACTGAACACTATTACGCCTTATGATTCGGCTATGAGAAAGAAAGTGTCCAGCATGAGGAATTATACACTATTGTTTTCAAAATATTTTCTATTATCTGTGGCAAATTATGTACAGACATGCAAAATATCTGTTCCACGAAAGAATGTTTATGTGTTTTACACTGATGGATAACTAATCAGTTATCAATAAACATCTTTCGTTCACTTCGTTTAACAAATGAAGTACTGCTACACAATAATCTTCATGCAGTTTATCGGTTCATACAAGTTCACAATTTCTTTAAAAAATGAATTTGAGCTCTTCAAATTTACTCCTTGCAATGGTGAAAAGTACTCTCAAGTTGTACCGAGTAAATGCGGAAGCTGAAACTTGGTGAGTGTCATTCCCGACATAAGATTTCGGTCACGTTGAAACCTCTAGTCTTGTATGCAGGCTGGTATGTCGTATGCGCCGTTTAATTTAATTTTTCTTACTCATCTTTATGTTAGTTATTATTAAATACAAAATCGTGGACTCTTCTCCGTGAAACTTGCAATCTAATGAGCTTTCGTGCCCGAAGTCGCCGTTATTAAAAACTTTCAAAAGACTCCATTTACCACATATTTAGTATGCCATGGTCCCTTCTCAATAAATGTAAGAAGTATCACCAAAGTATTTAAAGCAAAAAGTTCAAATATTAGTAGATTTATAGAAGAAAATATTTTTTTGTGGTCTCATACATAATATTTATAACACTTAAGTATATTACCTTGTAAATTAACTGAATGGAAATGTTTCATTTTAGCGAAAATATGGAAAGATGACATAGCACTATCTTTCCTTTTTTTTAAAAAAACGCTAGTTCAACACTCAAATAAAACAAAATACAAAGTCAATAGACAATAAAGAGAGAAAGAATTCTAAAATTGAACATTGAGAAATAAGTTTTTCGGTCTATTTTATTCGATTTTGAAATATATTAATCTACATAGAAGGAAACTGAATCCTTTTTCCTTATCCACAACTATGGTATGCCACTTGAACAGTATATATAACTTTTGAAACGTTTTCCTATTGTGTTTATTTTCCCCGTTATTGGCAATACAAAGAAAGAACTAATAAAATATAAAATATAATGCATGGATTTTCCCGACCAATCAACATAACTGGTATCTTTCCATTGTTTGCGACATCGATGAAATATTTCTATTACTAATTTATTGATAATGCATGAACTATATCATCGACCACAACAACGTTAAAATGGTTTCAAAAATGTGTTAGGGTTTAAAATAATCAGTAATGCGAAATATTAATGTGTACACTTACTCTCATTTATCGTCGTCAGAGCATTCATCAGAGCATTTGACCGCCCGTAATAAAAGTGAAGTCTTTGGACAAAGGTAGTCCACAAAATTTCTCTATCTCCTCTTATCTGTTGTCATCTCATGCAAACGTTTTGCCGGAAAATGGATCTTCTCCAACTATCTTTGGGCGTCTCCATTTTTCGGACCTTGACGGTTTCACGTTAAGGCACTTTTCGATGGTTCATCATATTCTCAATTAATCAATAACCACTTGCGGATTTCTACATCCTCTGACACCACACCTTCGCCATAAGTTGTGGAACACTGCGCTACGTTATCCTCCATAATAATTGTCCCTACATGGCAATTGTCCCTCCGTGGTAATTTTGAGTCATCTTTTGCCCACATTTCTCCAGGTGTGGAGCAGTTTATCTGAAGTCCAATTTTACTTGATCCTCTACTGTTCGTCTAATTTTGGCCCGCATATGTGTATACTCATGTGATCGCCCATATTATTCGCTATAAATTCGCTTGCAAATATATTTCCAGAAAAGATATGGTTTGAATGAATGCTCAGGAAACCATAATATCAAATCTTTTCATAGATTCATATGAAATTTTATGTATTCCAAATAGAAAAAAAGGTTATGGATATTATAAATAACACATAATATATTTGGGAGGAGATAAAATATGTGTAACCAAAATAATAAAACAGCAAACATCTCACTTCTTGGCGCAATGTCAGTGTTTTGTACACACACATCGTAACGAAAATTGCTAAATCGCATAGTTCGTTGCAAAGATCTTGGTACAAGTACAATTTCATTAAGGGCTCTAATGACCTCGCTGTTGACGAGCCCTAAAGCCCCACCAAAAAAAAATACAATTTCATTAATATTCGACACACCGTACCTCTTTAAAGGTAGAAATAGGAGACTTTCTCATAAAAAAAGCATGGAATAATGTGTAACAGCAATATATTGTTGTCGATTCCAGCGAAATTCCGATGCTTGGAGCGTAACTGGAAAAAGCCCGAAAATGCGTCTGGGGGTGAAGCTCTCAGGGCTGTGAGTGATGTTCCAAATGAGGGTCTAAGTATAAAATTACAAGTATGAAGTCACTGGATTCAATGAAAGAAAATGATAAAGAAACAAAATATAACATCAGGAACTAATAGGGCTCCAATGATCACTGATGTCGACATGAGCCGTAAAGCCCCACAAAAAAAAGGAACTAATAAAAGTCCTTTTTGATAAAAATAGGCACTCGAATCGCAAGTGCTAGGCACTGCTAGTAAATACTAATAAGTCATAATAACAATATGAAGGCAACTTAGTTTCTTTAGAAAATATTTTAAAGATTTTTATCTACCAGAACATGAATCATTTTATAAGCAGTAAAATATCTACTTTATATTTCCCTCACACTTCTATACATAACTTCAACTACTTTCGTTGAAGAATAATAAAAAATGATCATAAATAAGATTTTTCGAAAGCGTAGAATAATAACGGTGAATAACTGAATACTTTATGATATTGAATCTGAGTGACCTACATTGCTTTTTTGTAATGTTGGAGATGACTGGAGGACAGCCTCATTACATTTTCATTCTGCGCTGTTTAACACCAAAGCCAAGGAGAGTCCTGCAAAGTCAACGGCCTTCTGTCGCTCTGCTTTTTTGAATACAAAAGAGATTCTTCCCGACAACACGTACGAAGTTACACGCAGGGGCGCATTCGGGGTTGACGGCACCGCCTGTCTTTCCTGTTATCTCTAAGGAACGGAACGTTTCCACAGGAATACTATTGGAATGTTTTGTCAAAAAACCATAAAACGAAGAAACAAAGATGAGAAAGAGAAGAAAGATGTGATCGCTAAGTCCATGAATAGTCAAATGCTATTTGCCAATCGTCATATAAATTATTTCGAATGCTTCATCTTGTTAAAAAAGATGAAACGAGAAATTAATGCATTAACTCTGAAAATAGAGATTCTCCTGCAAATTTAAAACTATTGTATAATAATTTAAATATTTAAAACGAACTTAATTTTATTAACGCTCGCAACGTTTAACAGCTAATTTTTGTCATCAACATACTGTTAACAATTATCACAACAAAATGGAAATACAACAGAGACATTTGGTACCTCACAATATATGTTGATGTGAATTAGAATGCCACATTAAAAGTAAAAATATATTTAAATTTATTTATAAAGTTAATTAATTAATGAACACTGGGTGTAAGACTTAAATGTACAAGGTTACTTGCTTTTTATTTCGAGAATTTTGTGTGTGTACGTATGTTCAATGAAATTCCCTGAACCCTTCAGAACTTATGAAACGTAAATAAAAAAGGAAAGAAAAGTAATGTAATAAGTGAGAGAAAGTTATATCATTTCCCGACGCAATAATCCGCCACAGAGCAAGCCCATCTGCGCGTGTATCTATCAGAGTGCACAACGCTAATTATGGAAACAGTGCGGGAAACTCGACAATTGATCGTCGAGTTTTCAATAGGCTCTGTGAGGTATTGTGCGGGGGTTTCACACGACGAACATGGTAGGAGCTCCGTGGGAGGGAGAGCAGGCAGAGGAAGCCGTCGCCCTCGACGCCGTATATTAGTTCCCATTGGGGTGCCATACGCACATATAGATACATTGCAGCGCACTGCATCGCATCGGTGCGCGAGCCAGACGTGGCAATGGTGGGTCGAGGGTGAAGGGGCGGTGGTATCGCACGGGAGGGAGACGGCCATTGAGTGCGAAGGCCCCCCCCACCCCCACCCATCGGATCCCGCCGCAACCACCACGCCGCGCAGCGCCGGCTCCGTTCCGCACCCGCATTACACGGGCATAACGAGCCGACGTGAGCGGCAGCACCACCGTGTAATTCTAGTACACCGCTGGAGGCGGCGGTGGAGGGTGGAGTGAGTGCAGACGTGAGAGTGACGGAGAGGCGGAGGGGGGTGAGAGTAGAAGTGGGAGTAGCGACAACGGCATTGATTGCGGGCACAAGAGCTGAGATCGGCGTAGGCATCCGGCTCTCACACTAACCCCCTTCCCATCCCCTTACCCTTCTCTTCCCAAGAGACGCGAAATTTTCAATATCTCTGGAGGAACGCCAGTTCCCCGGTTCCTTCGACGACGCGATTGCTGAGAGATTCGGAAACCGCTCAGGACGCTTTCACATTTGTCCCATTATACGCGAACACAGGAAAATAAATTTTATAATTAAAATAAACATACTCCATTATATATTAAATTTATTGTGATAGACTTAGGAGAAAAAACCCCCAATAACGATTACTTGTATATTTCAATTTTATGTACGTTACTGTTACGGCACACCACAAGCCCATATGCGATGTGCGTAAGCTTTTTGGTGGAGAAGCGGGATTCAACCATAAACCACAACCTTTATGGTAGAGTTCGCTGCCACCAGCTTGGTTTCCCCAAGCAATCAAACACACGAGTAATAACAATAAAACATTTAATTCAAATTAAATAAAGCTCTGAATATTTACAAATGTAGACAAACTCGCAAATCATAAATACAAGTTTGAACTTGTTATTACTTGATATTGCTATCTAAAAGCAATAATTACACACAGTTATAACTACTGGTGTTATGAATTAACTCGGAAATCTACCAAGATTATCCGAGGTTCAGAAAGTTCCAAGTTGCTATCTCGAAATAAATAACTGTTCCAAGTTATGTTATTCGCGCCTATAGCAAGTAATAGAATTACCGCAGCAA
>NNCF01127908.1:0-16502 GCA_002313205.1 Laupala kohalensis
GGTTGGAGCAGTAACTGTTTCGTTGCAGCGCTCCACAGTTTGAACGAAACAGTTACCGTACAGATTTAACGAAACAGATCAAGAGACAATTCCACTTGACCCAGTTGTCATAGCAACTACTTGCGAGTAATTGAAATTTTAAGACGAATTTTTTTGTATGTTGGCTAGCCTGCTTATAGCATAAGCAAAGCTCGTTAATACGCTGTTAATTTTTTAGTTTAATTATATTATTTCATTTTCTCGAAGTGCATTTTTTTGTAAATCTTGAAGTGTATATCAGTATTTTCTTTAGTGTACTGTTGTTAGTATTTTGTTTCCAGTGCGCTAAGTTATAAATAGGCTCGAAAAACTTCACTGATCCAGTCTAACGAACTTCACAAATTAATTTTCTTGTGATTTTTATAGTGTTATTCAAAGGTGCGATAAAGTGTAGGACAACATCACCATTTATATTTTTCTGGAAGCATAAGGGTAAAGCATTACCAATTTGTATTAATTATTTCTTAAAATTTCTGTGGGTATCTAACTCTCATTGTCGTATTACCCGTTGAAATAGATGCTTAAATCCGTCTCCCTAACATCAGTAGAGCACTTAGTTCAGTATATCGATACTCGTATCAGTGCTCTGGAGGAGGTCAATAAAAACTCTTACAGCGGTTGGACAACGGTTAGGGATTTTCGCCGACCTTTCACCTGCTGTCACCCAGTTCCATCAAAAACACATGCACCACCCCCTCTTTTGACACAAAATAGGTTTAGCGTGTTAGAGGACATGTCCCATTTCCCCCTTCTACCCAGTCCTCCCAGTTCTTTTACCTCATCTTATTCCGCACCCAAACCCGCTAACCCTTCTTCCCGCACAGGTTTTCAAAAACACGTAAAATTGTGTTGCCCAACACTGTGAAAGACAACATTTCACGCAAAAATCTAGCGTTGTAATTGTAGCTGATTCCCATTGCCGCCAAATGTCCTCTATTATGCGTGAAATTGTTCCCAACAACTTCTCTGTATCCGGTTTCTTCAAGCCAAACGCTCGTTTGGCTGAAGTTATTAGAGAACTGGACACTCACACGCAAAAACTCACAGAGCGGAACACGGTAATTATTATTGCTGGGTAAAATGATATAAATTTGGGTGGTCAATTCAACCCTAGTGAACATATGCATAAACTGAAACAGGCCTCCCAACGCACCAACATCATACTTTCTAACCTGCCTCCACGCTACAACATGCCACACTTGAACAACGAAATTAACAACGCAAACATCACTCAAGACAGCACCTGGCAGACACAAACATCACATTTGATCTGCAATCCCATCTTTCTGCCAGGACTTTACCCAGCACGGCCTTCATCTGAGACCGTCCGGGAAACNTCATACCTTACCTCACCTGCTTCACCTACACCAAATCCACCACCCATCCCTATTGCTACCTCGTCACTTTCTCCATCTCTTGACACTCCCATCTCTTCTTCTGCCCTTGAACTGTTTCCGTCCCTTAACTCACCACTCCCGTCCGAACCTGTTTCACCGTACCCAACCCTGACTCCTTCCGCCCTCAAACACGGTTATAACTTGCGGTCAAGAGTTCGATGTGTCGTTCGAAGATGACAATTAAATATAAATTCTCCTGAATTATCTGAATTCAATTGCATCCCTCGAGAAAATAAAATAAATATCGTACATCATAATATTCAGTCGCTTTCCAACAAAGTAACAGATATTGAAATTCTTTTACGAGACTACACATTTGATTTATATCTAACAGAGCATTGGTTTTCTGATAATGACATAAAGAGTACTTTCATTTCAAATTATTCTTTAATTACTTTTTACTGTTGACATAATTTCAAAGGTAATCATTCTCATGGCGGTACATGTATCTACGGTAGAAATGACATTTTAGGTCTCCACACTGTTAGGTTATGAGAAATTCCGCGTGGATGGCATTTTCTAACTTGTATGTATTTTATATCATCTCGGGCGATTAGGCAGGGCGCCACGCCAGTTGAGATGTGGTTTGAACGTAAACAGAACATTTCGAAAATCAGAGTATTTTGAAGTATTGCGTAAGCGCATGTACCATCAGAAGATCGAAAGGGAAAGTTGGCAGCTCAATCAGTGAAGATGATTATGGTGGGGTAGTCACAATCGTTGGAGGTTGAATGACAGCAGCAGGCGCAGAATTGTGAGCGCACGATCAATGATATTCGATGAAAGAGCACCTGTAGGAATGGTTGAAATTCCAGGGTAGATATCGGGTCAGCAAGGGGTGTCTGAGGTAGAGGCTCCAAGTGAAGCCCACTCTGCGGAGGAAGACTCGGAGTGTTCAACATCAGGCCCAAAGCTAGGTTGAGCAGACCGTCATAGGAGACCACCGTCATACCTGGACGATTATACGACGTCAATGACACTGATTGCAAGAGAAGAGCAAAGTAACGAGAAAATGCCAACAACGTATCAAGAAGCAGTTGATCTTGATGTGGGATGGAAATCAGCAGTGGAAAATGAGCTGGAAACTCTACAGAAGAATGAGACCTAAGAGCTAGTTCATGCTCCTCCGGGTGTTCCACTGATACAATCAAGGTGAATGTTCACAAAAAGAAACATTAATGGTGTTGTGAAGAAAGAGGCCAGACTTGTGGCGAAGGGTTTCCAACAGCCAATGACGGAAGAGAGTGTGTATTCTCCGGTAGCCAGAATGATAACTTTCCGAGTTCTGCTGGCCATTGCAGTCGAAGAGAATCTTAAGATCTCGCAACTGGATGTCAACTCAGCGTTCTTGAGCAGCCAGCTGGAGGTGATTTACATGAAGCCACCCGACGGTCTCAGTGCTAGTGATGGTCGCGTGTGTAGGGTGGTGAAGGCTCTATATGGGTTAAGACAGAGCCCCAAGTGTTTCAATGACCTTGTAAATGAAAAATTGATGTTATTAGGATTTACTCGTTCGAAAATAGGCCCATGTCTGTATTTTAATGGGTCAGTGTATATTTTGATATGGGTTGACGATTTCTTGATGTTGGGCAGATCGAAGGTAGAAATGTGTGAAACAACCGAGTTTTTGAAGTCAATGTTTGATATGAAAGACGTAGGTTTTTCAGAAAGAATGTTTTTTTCTGGGAATTGAAATTGAAGGAATGAAAGGTGAAATTAAAATCAGTCAGAGAACGCTGATTAGAAAGGTTGTTGAATGGTTTAATATGGGAATGTCGAAGACGCAGAAAATCCCTTTGGAGCCAAAGTTGAATCTGAAGAGAGCAGAAGGAATGGATGACAAGTTACCTTATAAGGAGCTTGTGGGTAGCTTGATGTATATCATGTTGGGTTATAGGCCCGATTTATGTTTTATTGTATCGTATTTTGGGAAATTTCAGAATTGTTATAATTCCGTTCACTGGAAAGCATTAAAGAATGTGTGGCGTTACCTGAAGGGTACTAAGGACTTAGAGCTTACTTACAAAAGATGTGGTAATAAGGAAGTGAATGTAAGGGCATATGTGGATGCAGAGTTTGGTGCAGATGTGAATGATAGGAAGAGTGTGTCCGGTTCAGTAATTAAGATGAATGAAAATGTAATTGGCTGGAGTTCTATGAAGCAACCATTTGTTGCCTCGTCAACCTGTGTAGCCAAGTATATGGCTCTGGCATCATGTATGAATGGATTGTTATTTGTTACAGTTAATAAATCGTGTATTCAGGTGGCATCTACACCAGAAACGAAAAGAACGAAACATGTGGACGTAAAGTATCACTTTGTGAAGGATTATGATGAGAAAGGGACTTTCAGATTGTGTTATGTAACTACCGAGGATCAGATAGCTGATATAATGACAAAAGGGTTGTATGTGATTAGATTTGAAAGATTTAGGAGAATGCTTGGATTAGAGGGATAAGGTTAATTGGTTATTGATATGGATTATTAGGTGTTGGATACTTGAATTGAATTTATACTGATTAAGCTTAAGGAATGTACATGTAATGAGCTAGCTATATGTTAAGAAGTCTGGAATCTGTCAGAGTAACGTAAGTTAAACCTATTGTAGAATTGAGTGGGGGTGTTGGGATAAATGGACAATTCTACGATATGAAGTGGAGTTATGTTGGTAGCAGAATGCAGGGGGTGGGTGTCTGTCTCCACCAGGGTGAGGAAAGAAGATAGGGGGAAAAGGTCTGAGGTTTGAAGCTTGAAGTAGTGCGCATGTAATATCAACCAGACTGCGCCACCAGTCACCCAGTCGCCATATAGTTAGTGCAGCGCTTAATAGATGGCTGCAAGATCGTGTTCACCCATCTCCTATTGGCTGCTAGTGTTTGCCTTTGTTCGTTACATTCTGCGTGCGGTGCTGTACCTTATACTGTGCCGTAGGCAACGTTCGTTATAGTCTGTGGTAGTGACTCAGTTCGATCTCGTACGGCGTGCGAGCAGTAGGGGTCTCAAGTTATTGTGTTGTCTTNATAATAATAATAAATTTATTGTCAAAAAACAGTACAAACTGCGTATGACCACGTGGAGGGAAAAAAAACTAATTTACTCTCCGGAAGCAAGCAAGGGACCATCCCATCAATTCCGATCAAGGGCCCTAAGGCAGAGGCGGATTCAAAAAATTCAGCAAAAATTCCTAGATAAGATAAAAAGTTAGCTGCGAGTTATAATACTAATAGAATGTCAATATGTTTGTAATTTTAAGCAAAAAATTACATGTAAGTTATTATCGAACTATAGATTATTCTGAGTATAGTGTTTAAAAATCATAAGAATTGAAATAACACTAAATTCACGATTTATTGTTACAATAGACACGCCCCTAGACAAAGCCTAGAGAACCTGTATGATAAATCCGCCTCTACCAGAAGGAAAAACGGAGAAAAACCCGGGCCAGGATGGGTATAAAGTGATCTAATAAATCTGTTCGGCTAATCTATCTCGTGTGGATTATTTCTTGTCCTCTATTTTCTTCTTCTTTTTTCCAGAGGATCCATGTCCGAAATTCTCTTGATGAAATATTAATGATTTTGTCAGGTCTTACTTTTCAATGGCCTTCTTTATTGTCAAAAGGAAATCATCAAGAAATATAAGTTGATGCAGATTTATAATGAATTCTTNTATGAATTCTTCAATGAGATCAGATTTTTGAATTTATATGATATTCATTTCAAATACAGATCTTTCAATTGACATTCTTCACAAAGTTCTGAACCATATAGTGCAATACATGCAATGCAAAAAGTTGTCTGTCATAAGAGAAAATATCTCTGACAAAAAATTGGATCAAAATGAATGGAATATCTACAAGAAGTTATTGCTTACACATGACCTTCAGTCTTTAATTAGTAGCATTTATTCTAATTCTGTATAATTCTTTGTATTTTTTAAAACTAGCACTTTGGTAATAAGGGGATTGTTCCATTTGCTGGAAAAACACATGGATAAGAATTTATACTAACCCTTAACTACTATTGTCAGTTTTTGTATTGGAAATACTATTGTTGGGTCAAATCTTACCATAAATATTGTTTTACATATAACCAGAACTGAAAGAGAAGGTTATTGTATTGATGTACTCTATAATTTAAAGCAGTTTTTTTCTGGAATAATTTCTTCATTGACAAAATACTTTGCAAATATAATATAAGGTTCAAAATGTTACCCATGAGAAAATTGTTATTAGGATGTAGCTGTTACTTCAAAAAAAACAGAATATTTAAGTAAACTATATAGTTATTGTTCTGATGTGTCTTATCATTAGTAACATACGAAACAAAAATACAAGTAATGAATTGGATTAAAACTTTATTTTTAACATGAAAATTACTAGAATCATAAGCAAAGAAACCATGTACTAATTTAGAACAAAAATTTAAACGACACCCTCTGACTAAACTTGAGTGGCCTAACTAGCCTAGCCTATAGGGTAACTGGTAATTTGTGTGTGTGTGTGGGGGGGGGGGTTTAGGACTCGTCAAAGGCAAGGTCATTAGAGCCCTTGGTACGAAACGGTGGTGGTGATAAGCTATCAAATGAAACTACCTAAAAGGAATACAGAATCCCACAACTCATTAGGTAAAATTCTATGAGTTAATTGATAAATAAAAATGATCGAATTATTACTGATCTAGCGATGGTGGTTAAGGGTTGAACTTTTTTAAAAATTATAACTGTATATTATTCCCAAAACCCTGTTAAATTAAAGTAAAATAATTGTACTAGGTCCATTAAGTTTTTTGAATATATTAAGGGTCCCAGGCTCTCATAAAAGCCAGTTACCAAGGGACGGGAAGAGCAAAAAGAACAATTAGTACTTTAATAATCTCATCAGTCACTGGTTTAAGAGTTTAAGAGTTTAAATTATGACTACACAAATATTTCTGATATTAAAAAAGAATATTTATATTTATTATTACAGATTTTGTTAAGTTTATAACTCAAAAACTTTTGAAAAAAAATCGACAAGTCATGTATTGAATTATTTGATTTCAAAATTGTTAATAATTCAACTTAACAAATATTGAGTATGTACCCATGTTCCCTGAGACCCTCAATATGCAGTAATTAGTGCTCATGAAAATGGGCCCAAACCAAAACCCTCCATAAACAATGATGGGCTCACTTTAAAATTTCCACATTCTAATCAAATGGGTTCTTGTACAGAAATTACTGTACAATTTAACTTTTATTTTAGGTAAAATTGTAATTATTATTATTGTCATTGTATTGATTATATTTTTGGTAATGGTGGTATATTGGCTGTGTCTTTGCTTCCACTGTATCACTGAGCAGTAGAGCATGGGTTCAAACTCTGCTCGGGTGAACTAGGTGAGGTTTTCAGCTGGAGTTTCTCTCACCGACTTCAGACAAATGTCAGTTCGGTTCCATAAATTCACTGGCAACCCAAAATCTCCCCTTTCCAATTCCCTTGCCCAAAGCACAGTTATGTTGACAAGACTTAATAAATTTTTGTCAATAACAGACCGGATTTTGATTACAAATCTTCCTTTCTGAACCATTTTGCACTTTTAAGATAATTTCACAGACTGGATTTATTATCTATTAAAGAAAATTCATAATGCTATGTATTTATTATCCATTTGTAGAGGTGGTTGGTGTAAAAATTAAAAATCGTATGAGAATTTCATTGTCAAACATGAAAAATTATTGGAAGACTCATCTCGTTTCTTGAACATAAAATGGATTTCTTACTCGTGATAAAATATTTTACATTCCTGAAATACCCAAGGTCACTAGCAAGTTAAAGAATATCCCTACTGACAATATTTCATTATTTGCATCTAATTCTGTGACATTCAAAATTTTAGGGTCATTCTTGATTTTTAAGGCCATATTTTAAAAAGCAAAAACAGTTTTTTTATTATTTTGAAGAAATGTTTTAGTAATTTTTATATAGTAAAATTTACATAATCATGCTCAAGTTTAAGTTTTTTGAAATTAGAAGGTTGTATTGATATATAATATGCGATATGTGTTATTTATATTGTAACTGTTCTTTTAACCACAAAAATAAAGGAAACTTGAAGTTTTGTAGTACTTGATACGAAATTAGTATAAAATACTAATCATTCTACTTAATTGCGAAGACACTGGAAAACCAAGAGTTCAATTACATCACACAGCTTATGTAAGTGAATAAGTGTCCTGTTTCATTCTCTAATTAAAGTTTGAATTGTATACTTTGGTGATCTGCTTTCTCTATGAGATGTCATAGAAGCATGATGCAAATTATGATTCATTTATGTAACAGAATGTAATTTACAATACAATTACTATAAAACCAAAATTTTCCAGAAATTGTATGCACAAATTTTGGAAGTTATACACACAAGGAGTGTGTTTTTAGTAATTTTGATGGAAGAGAGAGAAAGCAAGTAAGAACTACATCAACACACTTCAGAGGAGAAGCTGAGCAACAGTTAAGTTGGACGCAAAATAATGTTGCATTTGGGAGCCATGTGAAATGCTGTTCACGACATGTTTCAGTGTATTACATTAAAATTAACTTTTCTTTCTCTATCCTATTTTCTAACTAGAAAAATAGAAGAAGAAAAAACTTGTGTTAAAATAAGGTCAATAGAGTGCAATAGGTCAGTAAATATGTAAGACATTATCACCTATATAAACAGTACTGATTAATTAACATCAAATATTAATAGGGGCTTAGGGATATTGGAGGATGGTGTCATACATACAAAAATAAATGTACTGAAGAAAACTCGTTATTATAAACACTAGATTAATCAACACATTATGGTAATGTTTGGTATAAGTATTCCTCCACACTACATAATGGAGTGTCCATCAGAGAACTTCGTATTTCTTTGAATTCCTCCGTTACTTGAATTGAAAGAGAGCAATCATTTTTCACATTTTTAAAAAAGAAATTGATTAACTACTCATAGTCTTCTTTAAGCTGCTTTTTGATAATTCTATGGCAAAATTTTATCTTTTACTGCATTTTCTGATTTTAGTTTAGGAAAAATCTGATTCTTCTAAAAGTGTAGGCATTGCAAGTTTTAGTACACTATACTGTCAACTTGCTCAACTTTAATACCACCTTCTATTGATATTGATGTGTATCATTCACCATAGATGATAATTCTAATTAGGGATTGGTTAGTTCCATAATTCTTCTGTTCTTGGTTGCAATCAAACAATGGGGCCATTCTATGTCAGATCACCCAGTAAGAAATAGACATGACACTGATCACTTCAGATTTTCATGAATTTTTTTCTCTCACACTTAGTTTGAAACACATGCAAAGCTATTCTTGCTCAAACCAAGTATTTCGTTAAGTTTTAATTTCATAGGAATGATGCGTTTTTGAGATTTCCAAGGTTATACAGGAGATATGTATAATAGCACTTGGTTAAGAATTTATAATTCTCTAATTAACATTTTGGAGAAAACGTTTTGCTGTATGCCAAGGTATGTACAAGGATTTTATAGAAAAATCATACATCTTCATGTCATAGAAAGCTATCTATTTAGCTACAAACTAAAAATCTAGTAACCAAAAAGTGTTCTGAAACTGCTCTCAGTTACAGCGCACAAGAAATAATGACATCTTGACTAACTAATTTATTAAATCATGAAGAGTACATATTTCTCAAGAATATCAAGACTCATTTATGTTGCCATTTTAAAGAATTTTCCTCGACATATGTTTATCTCACACCCCAAGTAGAAAATTACTACAAAGAATCAGTGCCTGGGTCTTGTGTATCNGAAAATTACTACAAAGAATCAGTGCCTGGTTCTTGTGTATCACAATAAAAACTATTACAAGAGTATTTCCTTACTATTACTCCAGAATAGGCACACACAAAAATGTGTAACTCTTGAAACATAATACATTCACCAACAGATTTTCTTAGGGTGGGACCCATTGGCGGATCCAATAGGGGGGTTGGGGTAGCATAAGGAGCCCATCACAAGAAACAAGATAGAAATAGAAAAGGAAATTTTTTTGAAAGTTAAATGGGAAAAAATTGTATGCTCAAAACAAAAACAAAACAAAAAGATGAACTAATAAAATCTACGTACAAAGACGACTTCATTAATCAAACATGACTTTCTGTGCTTCTACAGATATCCATTCCTACATGGGAACACAAGTGTAGGGCTGCGACATTATAGGGCATGTTTCTAGTATACTCACAGTCCAGTAAGATTTCGAGCAGCTTATCCAATAGAAAATTATCTTGATAAAATTTACAATTGAAAGATAATCGAAAAAGTTTAAATCACACATAAAAGAAAGTATATTATTTGTAATTGCAATAATTGTACTTTATTAGTATAATAAATTAATGGAAATGTTTTATTGATGTTCTAATTAAATTTGCAATGTATTATGATTCATGAATGATAGGAATAATATTTTTATGAGCCCCTCCCAAAATCAAATTCTGGATCCGCCCCTGGTGGGACCAGCACTGAGTTAGTCAAATCACGCAGATGTATAATTGTTTTCCTCATTATTATTCTAATTGTTTTAAAACAACAAGAAAAACATGCTTTAATTTGAATCTACCAGTTAATAATATAGGACAAATATTATTCAGGAACTCGCTGGACTTGTTTCAAATGCATGAGAGCATGTACAAATATGGATGCGGAGCGCAATGGGTTGATTAAAGGTACCTACACCACAACCCATCCCTATTGCTACTTCGTCACTTCCTCCATCTCTTTTCACTTCCATCTCTTCTCCAGTCCCTGACCTGTCTCCACCCCGTCCAATTCAGTTTTCTATGCCCATTCACAACTCCTTCCATATATTTTCAATGATATATCTTGCGGTCGAGTGTTCGATGTGTTACTTGTAGATGACATTTAAATTTCAATCCTCCTTAATCATCTAAATTCAATTGCGTCCTCCAGAAAGTATTTTAAATATCTTTCATCATGATGATCAGTCGTTTTTTCAAAAAAAGTAACAGAAATTGAAATTTTTTTACTAGACTATTCATTCGATTTGTTGTGCCCAATAGTGCATTGACTTTCTGATAATGGCATCAAAAATTCTTTTATTCCAAATTATTCTTCAATTAGACTTTACTCTCGACGAAGTATAAATGGTAATTATCCTCATGGCAGTTCATGTATCTACGTTAAAAATGGCATTTTATCCTTTACACTGTTACGTTACGACCAAAACCTGTTTTTTTATTATTATTAAACTTACAATACAACTAGTCGTTTTCCGACTAACCAGCACTTTTTCTTTGGCCTAACTTTTAACATATATCCTAATGTTTCACCAATGTGTCGTCTTAGTTCTTAAACAATTTAAAACACAAGTCCACACTTAACACCAATTCACTTTTTATTCACAAAGTTCGAATGGTTTTGTCCGTTTCAGTCTCCTCTTGAATCCATAACATTCTAGTATCGTTTGGGCTTCGAGATTTGGGTGATCTTGTAGTCTGGTGTCATGTCTTCTAACAATTTTTTTTATTTCCTCTTCCACAACTGGGATACCCAGATCCTTGTGTATGTTACTATTTCTAACGTACCACGGAGCATCAACTATACATCGCAGTATATTATTTTGTCTCCTCTGTATTATATTTTTGTTACTCTTCCTGGCGCAACCCCAAAGTTGTACTACATGCATCCAAATTGGCTTGATAACATGGTTATATAGAAATACTTTATTATGTATTGACAATTCAGGTTTCATCCCAATTAGCCAATGCATTTCTCTTGTTCTAATTTTTATTTCTTCTGCTTTTTTCTTTATATGCTCCTTCCAGCGCAATTTAGTATCAAGGTTCATGCCCAGATATTTTGCTGTATTCGCATGTGGAATTATGCTATTACTCAGTCTCAGCTGAACTGGGTTACTCTTCTTGTTTGTGAAATCAATACGTACTGATTTATTCTCGTTTAATTTTATTTTCCATTTTCTTGTCCAGGTGTTAATATTGTCCAAAGCATTTTGAAGTTTCTTCGTCGCTACTTCTGCATTATCTCCAACTGCCAGTATTGCCGTATCATCGGCAAAAGTTGCTATCGTTGCTTCTCTTGGTTGCGGTATATCGTAAGTATATAATACATATAATAAAGGTACCAATACACTGCCCTGAGGCACTCCTGCATGTATTTTTTTCAACTCAGAATATAAAACATCTTGTTTCATCCTAAACAACCTCTTTGTCAAGTATGACTCAATGATATCAACATAATTTTTTGGTAGGCACTTGCTGAGTTTATAGACTAGACCTTGGTGCCATACTCTGTCAAATGCTTTGGCCACATCCAAAAATGCTGCGGAACAGACTTTACCCTCCTCCAAGGTGTTTTCTATAATATTAACAAGCCTATGGACTTGCTCAATTGTTGAATGCTTGGTTCGGAATCTGAATTGATGTCCAGGAATCAGTTGTTTTTTGTTAATTATAGGTTTTAATCGTTTTAGCAACAATTTTTCGTATACTTTAGACATAGTAGGAAGTAAAGAAATAGGGCGATAGGAAGCTATTTCATTTGGCGGTTTTCCTGGTTTCATTATCATAACAACTTCAGATGCCTTCCATGCTGCAGGAACACATTTCAACCGAAAGGTAGCATTAATGATATTGGTGAGTTTAACTATTGCTATACCGAGGAAGCTTTTTTAATAACTCTCCTGTTATTAACTCATATCCAGGAGCTTTTTTTCCATTGATATTCTGTATTTCAGTTTCCACTTCCTTTGGAGTCATGGGTGAGATTTCTGATTCCTCGTGGAACATGATGTCAGAGAGATTACAATCATTTTCTATATTATGTGGACGAAACGTTTTCTCTAAATAACTTGCAAATAAGTCTGCTTTATGATTGTTATTCCTGGCCCATTCTCCATTTGAGGTCTTCAATGGAGGTACTTGTGTAATCGGTCTCTTGATTCTTTTAGTAGCTTTCCACAGGGAATAGTTAGTGTCTATCTCCGCCGTTAATCTCAGGAGATAAGATCTCATAGTATTCTCCTTTATCTTTAATTTTTCTGTTTAGTCTTTGTGTAAGATTATTTAATTTATTTTTATCTGCTGGGTGCCTAGTGTTTTGCCATTTTCTTCGAGCTTTCCTTTTTCCAACTACCATTTTTTTAACTTCCAAAGCGTAACATATCTGGCCCTTTTTCACAGGTTTAGTCTTAGCTGTGTTGTTCCAGGCAACTTGCTGGATATCAGTAATTAATTTTTCTGTTTCATAATCTAGTTCTTCCTTGGTTTGAAGTGATACATTGAATTTTACCAGATTATTTAAATTAATTTGAAAGCTCTCCCAATCGGTAGTTTTATTGATCAATGATAGTGTAATTCCTGTCGTATGAGTGTTTCACTTAATGTTAAAATGATAGGTGAATGATCAGAGCTTAAATCAAAATTCTCTTCTATATCCACATAATTTGCTGATATTTTTCTAGAAATGAAGAAATCAAGCAAATCTGGCTTCTTATTTAGGTCTGTAGGCCAATATGTAGGTTTGCCTGTGGAATGACATTCACATCCATGGCCTTTTAGAGCTGATAGCATTTTTTTTCCCTTAGCTGTTGTTAGCCTTGATCCCCAATATTTATTTTTAGCATTAAAGTCACCTCCAACGATAAATTTTTCTCCAACGCTCATAAGGAATTCTAAATAATGTTTCTTCTTTAAGTTATTTCTTGGTGGAAAATATGCAGAACTTACATTGAAGTTATACCTATGTGTTTTCACATTAACCACTGTTGCTTATATAGCATCAGTTCTGTAGGGTGCTTCTTCATAATGAATTAGATTATCTCTAATTAAAACTGCACTACCTCCTCTTGCGGTATTTTGAGGGTGTACCGTGTGGTAACATTTATATCTCTTTAATTTTAATTGAAGAAGCAGCGGCTTTTTCGCTCTTACTTTCCAGCTGTTTCAATCTGTCCAAGACATTATTGAGTGTTCTCCCTTGTTCTACAATACATTCCTGCTGTTTATCAAATTTTTCCAATAGAGTTTGGAGCATGATATTTATANAGAGCATGTTATTTATATTATTATAGTGTTCTTATACATTTTCTTCCATTCTATTCTCTTGTACTACTTGTGAGAAAGTTCTATCTTCAGTGACTGTTCTTACTTTCTGAGCTTTTTGAAGCTGTATATTTAGATCAGTTTGATTTATATTTCTCCCTTTCCTCCTCATAGAGTCATTCCTTAACTCTTGTAGCTTTTTTTGCTACTTCGCAACCTCTGTAGCTAGCAGGATGTTCTTTACCGCAATTTTCACATTTTGGCATTTCCTTACTTGACTTCTTACAAACGATGGTTAGGTGTCGACCTGCACATTTCACACACCTAGGATCTCTGTTACAGAATCCCTGGGTATGTCCAAATGCTTGACACTTTTTGCATTGCGGTATTAATGTAGATTTTCTGAGCGGTTCTATTTGAATTTTCAAACCCAATATCTCTTTGATTTCATAGATTCTTTTAGGGTTTTTGTTATTTTCAAATGTCAACATGAAAAATGGGAGTGGAGTTTTGTCTTTTCTTCGAATCATGTTTGAAGCTTCTATGATTTTAAAATCCTTAGATTTCAAGTCTTCCACAATCATCTCTGCTCTGCATGTGTGATGAAGTTTTTTTGCAACTACTTTTATAGGTCTCGTCTGTTTATTTTCATATGAATGCCACATATATCCTTCCGAAAGAGGACCGTGTTAATTTTCTCATAATGTCCACCTTTTACAACTTGACTTAATCTACTGCGTAATATACTCTTATTTATTACAAGCTGATTATCCGCAGTTGCCCTGGAGTTTTTCTTCTACAAATCTTCTTTTACTCAGGAAAAAACAAAATGTGTAGTTAGATCAAAATACTTTTACTTACTGATTTTTCAAAAAAAAACATGTACAGCATACTGATTTTTTTAAAAATTCTTATTAATACAAAACTAAACAGTGTACACTGCACTTTTTCGAGGGAACCGTGCCGGTCGAATTTTCCGATAATTTAGGTTTATTTTTGTAGGAAGACACATAATAACTCGGACTTTATTATAGAACTCTTTAAGAGAAACAGTATTGCCATACATAGTTGTCACGTATCTCTAACCGTTCAGGCAGTGTAAGCAAATGTAACTCACATTTTTCCCCATTTATCGACATCTAAACCATTACCGTAAAAATCTATTCATATCTTTCTTGTCACAAATAAAAGTTAAACTATGTTCATCCTGGACATATAAACTATATCCTTACCAAATTTCATCAAGGTCGATTTTCTGGTTTAGCCGTGATTACGTAACAAACAGAAAGACACAATTTCGCGTTACTTATTTATATATTAGAATCGATTTACGTCAGATACAATTCATATTAAACAATTCATTGCAAACTCGAACAGTTACTTCCAAGTTTTTAAATTAATCTCCTATTGACTTTTCACAAGGTTTAATAAAACAAAACCTGTATATATATAAATTATTTTTAGGATGTCCCTACAGAAGCATCATGCTTACCCATCACCCTTGAACACTGTAAGACCTGAGACACATCCCCATACAGTAGATAAGTGAATCATGCGCCACACTATGCAGTGTGCGCTTATTGAAGGTTTCACACGTACCTACGTGTTAAGGTTAGCTAGGCATATATTTCTTCCGTGTACACATAGGGAGAGCAATGATGTACAATTGTGAAAAACGGACGCGTAGTGATTAAAACCCTGCGATCAAAGCAGCAATCCCGGGTTCGATTAAAGGCACGTCGCCATTTTCACCTGACTGAACGAGTTTATGCATCTTCTTCACGCAAGAAAAATATGCACACATGAGTCAAGTTCATTCATATTTCGTATTTAGTACAGTATTTGCTAGCTGTCGATGCTCTTGCTCTAAACTGTTTTGAACCAAAATGCGAATAGTACATGATCGTAGAATTGCAATTAGAACAGCGAATTTCACATAAAGATCATGGAAATGTCGGAAAATTTCTCAAATACGGCTCCAATTTTTTTCTTCAAATTTTCTTTACATGAACTGTCTTACATCTGATATGCGGTATTTTTGCATGAAAAATTATATGGAAGTAGGAAAAAATCTCTCTCGGCAGCATTACCTCATTTCTCAGTCTCTCAAGAGATTTGAGTACTCTTTGACAGTGCGAGGAGAATACATCTTTGAAAAGTTAAATGTATATTCAATGATTTATCAGCCATTTACGGACGCATATTTCGATTTTAATTTATTTTATGAAATACCGTCAAAAATATTATTAAACAATACTCAAAATTTAACATAACTTTATATCAAAGTATATGCCAGTTAATCAATAAATCATAGAACAAATATTTACATACTGTATAATAGATGCACTTTCTATAACGTTCCAAAAATCAAATACAAGATACCGATAAAGTTGATAGAAGAAAGGAAAATGCATTCAAGATACAAAATTACACGATAGTTTTCCTACAATGTAATAACATGTTCAAAACGTATGTCGCTATTTATAATATTAGAATGCTCTGTAAACCGATAAAACCCGTTCGCTTCGGTTTTATGAAAAGAAACTCATTTAAAAATATACGGATGTACTCACGGTTTCGTGCGATGTAAATTTGATAAACGCGTAAAAATAGTTTCACGAAAACACGTTTCATGCAACGCAAAGATTCTATTGGATTTTAGGAGGAAAGTTCTATTAAATAAAATTAAAATGAAGTTTGGAAAAATGGAATTCTGTTCAAATGAATTAAGTTCAAAACAGCAGTACATACCGCGTGTGACAACGTGGAAGACAATAAAGTAATTTACTTTGTTTTAGATCCATTATCTTAGGGATGCCGAAAACGTAGGATTCATCACTGATATATGTAAGTTACCGGAATTTTTCTTGTCCTTCCCTTCCTTAGACGCGTATGGGGACTGATCATAGAGAGTTTCATAGGTCATGAAGATGTGCTTCATCGTCTCAACACTAATGTAGGTCATTTTCAAATAATTTACTTTTTTTTTCTTT
>NNCF01127910.1:0-16459 GCA_002313205.1 Laupala kohalensis
AACATTTATTATGCATTATTATAAACTCGTTATCTTACTTCAGACTGGTTCATATTGGGCCAGTGTCTTAAGGCTGGTCACACAAGACGGGTCTTAAGGTTAGTTCACACTAAACTACTATACTTTTGTCCAGTAGTAAACGATTCAATGGCGAAATCCGATCGAATAATAGCAGAAGAATTATGTTTTATGATGAGGTTTAGCTACTAAATCACGCGCTACTTAACTAAATTAAACCTAGTGCGATCTAGGCATTATTTCTCAGAAGTTAATAGCTACGCGTAATAACCGTATCTTTATTTTTAAAATAGCTGAATTTTTTATCATAGAAAAGTATTATTTTCGAAGTACACTTTGATCTTCCNATTCCAATGTTTCTACCGAATATCAATATTTAAGAATATCAAACAGGAAACTTCACCACCAAAAGCAATTTCGTTTTCTTAAAAAAAAGGAATAATTTACGTTGCACTAAGGAATACGAAATGGTGTGTTTCAAATTTGTGACATTGAGGACAGTCTTGTAGAAGGAAAGTAATCGTATCTTTCCATTGCACTCAAGAGATATGATTTCGTATTATTATTATAATCGTATTCTGAATTGCTTTTCCTAAGTCTCAGAATCTTATTTACCCGAATAGGACAATAACTCCATTGATCTAGATTAAATATGCCCGAAATGTAAAAAAAAAAAACCAAGTAGATACAAAAAATGAATTTATCCGTAAAAATATTTCGATCGGAACTTTTATAATGATACAGTTAAGTGTTCCTGGCCATAAATTATAGAGTGATAAATTTGTTCCATTTGTACATTTTGCCACTCAGCTTTCGTATACATTTCATTTTCTGAGAAATAGCATCTTGGGATTTTGAAGTATAGTGCAAAACTGGTTTAACCTTCACCACGTTTTCCCGCTGACAGTTTTGTTTACAAGAATGTTTGGTTTGTTGCTTCCGAGTATACTTTATGATACCCTGGCTTCCACACCATCGCAGTGAGTGAGTCGAGAACCTGGAGAAGGACTGAGCGTAGCTTCGCACATGCACATAGCACTACGAGCCATGCTCGGTGAATTCGAAATTTCAAACTAAATTTCACAATTTTAACTTATAAAGTTAGCGCCTGTGACTAAAACACGGAATGAAATGAATAGACAAAAATACTTCCAAAACATGAAATTATTCCGTGTATAATTCGTGTTTTTTTTACTTGAGTGTAGCATTAAAGAGGAAAACGTGAAGTGCAGATTCTGTTCGCAAAACTTATTCTATTATAACCTATTTTAAAAATTTACGAATGAAGGTGCGACTCATCGTTATAATCCTACGTACTTAAATTCAAACATGGATTTATGGATGGTAACTTCAATAATGTTTAGTTGTTTGAGATAACAATGCAGGATATCCCAGACCATCCGTCCAGGTCTTTTAAAACTCAGAGAGACAATTTCGATGAAAATCTTGAAATTTGATATTACTTTCTCTCATTTTCTCAATCGGATGGCAATGTCCTTACAAAAACAAATGGGGTACCTTAAAATTTTTAAACGGAAACTCTACTTACAGCAGATTTGTATTTAATATTGAAAAAGAAGTAAGTTTTGCATGAAGCGTTTTTTTCTGTATTGCAGATAGCACTGCAATCGAATAATCTAAATCAACTGCTCATATTAAATATCAATTCATAACGCTCATAATTCAGTAAAATGGTTGGTGCGCAATTTCAATCGAAAAATTGCTCATTATATCAAAATACTTAAATAATTTTGTAGAAATAGTATTCACATAAGAAGCAATCTTGAAATTCAGAATTAAAACTATTTTATATTGGAAATAACGTTTAAATAAGAAAAATTGTGAAATGAACAAAATTGCTCGTAATACAAATATGTATGCCAGTTATTGTTTGTTTAAGTATTTTCGATGTATAAATGCAATTTTTGGAACGAAAATTCACCATCAAGAAATGTGAATGAAATTGAAAAATTCGTATAATCAGAATCGTTGAGCAGACTAAAGGGACATATACATGAATAAAAGGATTTTATTCCGTGAATTTGGCAAATTATGTCGAATAATAATTTTTATATATACTGAAAAATATTCCATAAAATTTTTCTTAACAAAAATAATTTACGTATCTTCTTTTCAATTGTTCACATATTACCTCTTGAATCAAAGATACTTACATTTAAACATGACATTTGTTTATATAAATGACTATTCGTCGCAATCCATCAAATTCACGGGATAAAAGATTTTGGTCAGGTATCGTCTCGATAAAGTTCACCGCGCGCCGACACGAAGCGGCGTTGAAAAGCGGTGTTCACTAGCCCCGTGTGTTCACTAGCTCCTTTACGCACGCACGAACGAAATTGTAAAATCCACACGTTTGGTACGAGGGATACACAAGGAAAATTTTTTTTTTCTGAAAATCAGGATATCGAAAATTTTCCCGATTAGAAGACTTTGTCGTATACTTGGTATATGAGGAAGAAATCGAAGGAGAGGTAGAAAGTTTTTCACCTGTCTGTACATCTCCACCAATGATTTGCCTCCGATTTGTCGTCCGGTGAGATACGTGTTGTGCGACGAATTGATGAAGTAGTGCGAGAGGGGCTGAGTCATATTCATGTGCACTTCGAGGCGATCCAAGGCTACAGGCGCACCTTCGTCAGAAGCCAAGAAGCGAAAGAAGCCAGCTCTCGTCAGCAGCCCTGAAGGAGGTCATTGAAAAAAACAAGTGTAAATATAATAATAAAATAATGTTCCCACTTTTATGACAGAAACTACGTACACTCCAAGTCATGTAACTTTGCCGAAAATTATGCAATATGACTGCCTAACACGAATTGCCAACTTAAATTACGAATTCAAGTTATACCCAAAAAGTATTAATAGTTGTCACAAAAGCGACTATTTGCTATAAAGAAGTACAACTTGATAACACAACCGAATTACATATTCGTAAAATAAAATGTGGAAAACAGAAAACGGATATTGGTAAATACTCCTTTGTGAATAGAACCATTGTAGACTGGAATAACTTACCTGCAGCAACAATTACAAACTTACAAAAAGAAAGTAAAATTTCCCCAACCATCTTCTTCTTCAAAATAGGACCATATGTGAGTCTATGGATATAGAAAATGCTCAGAGCGAATAGTAGTAGTGAAGTGTGCATAATTGTTCATAGCAACCCTGTTTTGGTTTTATTTTTTACAGTTATATTATAGTAACTACTTCTTCATTAAGGGTATAGTTATGTTCTATAGGAGGAGAAGTGTGTATATTGGGCATGTTTGTACTGTATGTGTGTGTGTGTGTCCGTATGTGTTTGTGGACGAAAATGTGTTTGTGTATGTATGTGAATATACACACATATGGGTCTAATATAGATAATTAATTTCGTAAATCCAAGTTATTTCTCGTTGTAACCTTGTGTAATAATTTTCTAGCAATTGTATACCGTGTTTGTGAATTTTACAGACTTGGGCCATGATTTGTAATTTAACCTCTTGTTATTGTATTATGCATACTCTTATTATGTCTTCTTTTCTATTTGCCACCGAGCATTGCTCACTTGCAGATTAATAAATTATTATTATTATTATACAATCTAAGACAAAAGGTAACATTCGTTCCACACGCTCGATGCAGAAGGAACTGAATAGCGTCACAAGAGCAAGTGAATTGAATTGATGGCTGAAAAAGACCACGTTGAGGACAACAAAGTAATTTACTGCGACTAATATACAATAAACTAATAAATACAGTGTGTTTCGGTTCATGATTTTTTCTGAAGTTGAATTTCTCGAAGCACAGAAACATGACTTCAAGTATAGGTAAGCCATGCTCGGTGAATTCGAAATTTCAAACTAAATTTCACAATTTTAACTTATAAAGTTAGCGCCTGTGACTAAAACACGGAATGAAATGAATAGACAAAAATACTTCCAAAACATGAAATTATTCCGTGTATAATTCGTGTTTTTTTTACTTGAGTGTAGCATTAAAGAGGAAAACGTGAAGTGCAGATTCTGTTCGCAAAACTTATTCTATTATAACCTATTTTAAAAATTTACGAATGAAGGTGCGACTCATCGTTATAATCCTACGTACTTAAATTCAAACATGGATTTATGGATGGTAACTTCAATAATGTTTAGTTGTTTGAGATAACAATGCAGGATATCCCAGACCATCCGTACAGGTCTTTTAAAACTCAGAGAGACAATTTCGATGAAAAGATTTTTTAAAATATGAAAATATAATCGTTACAATTTTGTTACTAAGTAGTTCAGAGACGTCTCTTCTATAAAGCTTTCATTAAGTCACAGAACTAGATTTAGACAATAATAATCAATGTAACATCCTGACATTACTTTCCGGCGTAATCACCCTGTACATTCAAACATTTATTCCATCTCTTTACAAGTCCTTGAAAGCCGGTGGCAATGGAGTCTTTTGGTTGCTGTCGGAGCCAACGAGTAACCTCTTGGATTACGGCATCATCAGTTTCAAAATGACGGTCACACAAATGATAGTTTAGGGTCGAAACAGATGAAAATCACTGAGGATTATGTCGGGACTGTATGATGGATGTTCCAAGCGTCATCTGCTGGCAAAGAATGTGCTCGTGACGGCATAAGGAAAACTGAAGTTTCCGACTTGCCCTCGTATACATAACAATTTAAATACAACTTTTCGACTTCTTTACCGGTCTTAATCGGATTTTCACGTCTAAAAAAATTACAACTTCATGAACCTCTTGACCAGTTTATCTGATGGTTGTACACAAATTTATTGTGTACAAAGTTGACATGTATATTGACACGGATCCAACTGGTCCATTAGTTTTTAATTTGTTTTTAAAACGTTTACCTGATGATGACCAGTAAAGAGGCCGAAATGTTATATTCAGTGATGATATCCCAAATTTCCAAGAACCTGTTCCCTAAAGACAGTAGATATTTAAGAACCTAATCACTTCATTCTCCTTCTCTCTGAGCATCGACACATCATTTTTTCGTTTCATTCTTAAACAATTTGGATTTAATTAATTAAAACAAATCTGTTGTGAATTATTTCGTGCAGAATAATTCTTAATCACTCAAATTTAATCGCGTTCCCAGCACAACGTCCATGAATTCGAACGTGTTTTCTATTGTGCTGTCGAGTTATTCTACAAAAAGCATTTTGAATCCAATTTGTTCAAAGATGATCATTGGTACGTCAGATAAAACGAAAAATGCATATAATGTTCTAGGTTATTGTTGAAAACAATTAAGTTAATTGTTAATTTAACTCGATATTTTTTGGAAAACAATAAAACAATAGTTTTCGGATATTTAACAACCGGTTCTCCAATTTCCTTTTCATTTTAACATCCGGTTCGCGCACAGGATATCATCACTGGTTGTATTGATGTATTTACTAGTGAAATTACACTATTTAAATAGTGAAATAAGTGTCTGTTATAAAAGTGGGTTGTATTAGTAAACAATAATCGAAGCAGACGGATATAGAAGGTATTAATATAAGTTAGTTACTGTTCTTTCTCATACAACTATTTAATAATTCATCAATTTTGCTATTTTTGACAGACAATATTTAAAAAGAATTTTTAAAATATGAAAATATAATCGTTACAATTTTTTACTAAGTAGTTCAGAGACGTCTCTTCTATAATGCTTTCATTAATGGTTAATATTTGTGTACTTTATGTTTACACGACCAAGTATCTACCTTATTTTTCAAAAACTAAACTATCCAGATAGCTCGTGACTCAACTTCCAATGTGAGTCACCAGTTTACAAGATAAGTGAATGAAAAGTAAATTACCGGTCTCTCTCCCCGCTGAAGAAGGCTCGTGAGCACGAATGAGTTGCAAGGCACGCTCCTGAGAGCACAGTGGATGCAGGATCTCATTGAGTCGAGGATCGCGCTGTCGCTCGTTGAGGAACTGCTGGAGACGTTCGGCGCAGATACCTTGCACTTCTCCTTCATCAGAGACACTGCCACCACCCAGCCTACAGCACAGAAACACCTGATCAAAAATGCATCGGATATCCGATACATGTTACGCACGGTAGAGCGTTAAGAAATGTATTATAGAAGAAAGATAGTAAAAATGGTCGTTGAGTGGCCATCTGTCAACGTCAAACGGCCATACATCTCAAGGGGCTACCAATTTTTTTATTGGGGCTTTACGGCTCGCCGAGATCGAGGTCATTAGAGCCCTAACATTTTTATACAGGTAGGGAAAATGCTGTTACGCACTAGGGAGAGCCAACATGACTTTCCCCGCGTGTGGGACTCGCCGAATGACTCGACCATACCCACTAAAAACCCTCCTGAAATACTATATGTACAAACATAAAAAGACACGAAAAGAGAGACAAAAGTTTCCTAAAACATTATAAAAGCAAAAACCAAGAAACATGTAAAGTTAGAGAGAGAGAGAGAGAGAGAAAATGTAAATTTAAAGAAAAGTGAAAAGAAAAAAAGATTTAAATGCAAACCCTCCTGAGAACGTGTGGGAGGAGCCCCGATTCGTTTATGGATTTGAGTTATAACATACAAATAAAGATCAGATACTGTGCTAAAGGTCACATTCCTCGAGGAATCTAAAAAGGCGTATCAAAATCGGTTCATTTTGCCCCAACATAACGTTCAAACTGTTCGGTACATTGTGTCTCCGTCGGTTGGTACTATATTTGAGACTCTCCAAAAGAAAGTGTTCCACAGTAAGTGTTGTGTTACAAGTCTCACAGATGGGGGGAGGTTCACCGCGTAAGAGATGACCATAGGTAAGATAGCAGTGGCTAATACGAAGATATGTAAGGATCACTTCTCCACGTCTGTTCGCACGGTATGAAGACGACAGGTCTTACGGAGTCTTTTACCTTCCTCAGCTTGTAGGGTCAATTTTGCCATGTCTTAAGAATAGACGATCTTATGGCAAGCTTTGAATTTGACGTGGGAACGGTTGAAATGTCACGGACTGCCTTCTGTGTTCCCCGCTTCGCTGCCTCATCAGTTTCTTCGTTGCCCATAATACCCACGTGCCCAGGAACCCAACAAAGGACTATTTCAAAATTTTAAACTACGAGAAGGCTTATTAGATTCTGAATTGTCAGTGTAAGGATGTCAGAAGTGTATAGTGAAGACATTGACCACAGAGCACTAATAGAGTCACTGCGTAGAACCACCAATTGATGGTCATACATTTNCAGTGAAAACATTGACCGCAGAGTCACTGCGTAGAACCACCAATTGATGGTCATACATTTCATATGGTCACCAATGGCTGTTTGGCGATAACAGATGGCCTCACCAATCGCAGTTTTTACTAGAGAGACATGAGAAAGTATCGTAAAGAATAAATAATAGAAGGAACTGAATCGAATTTTAAAAATGAGAAATAAACTGCAACGACAACACAACTGGAACAAACGAGAGTAAATAAGTGTATTGTTCTACACATGGTCAGACATAATATGTACGAGCTTTTTTGACAATATATTAATTATAAATAAATAAAATTTATTGTCAAAAAGCCGTTGCAAACTGTGTATGACCACGTGAGGGATAATAAAGTAAGTTACTCTCTGGAAACAAGCAAGGGGCCATTTCATCAACTCCGATCAAGGGTCCAAGGGTAGATGAGAATTAAGAATATAATTAAGAGTTTACGCACTGATAATGCGTTGACCACGACCGCAAGGTCTTGACGTTTTCGCATCGGCAAAATGCGCACTTACGGGAGCAGGAAGGAAGGTAAAGAATTCTTTCTTTCCGGTATAACCTACATAAGCTATTGGCTCGAAGTTAAAGGATGCTGAGATTGTTTTAATTGCCCTATTTTAAGGGAATTTTTATTACACAGAATTACTAAATGGCAATTACTTAGAGTGATTTTATTGTACTCAGAAGTCCTCCTGCCTCCTGAGATTTTTCGACTATTTCATAAATGTCAATTTGTTTAGTCCTGGGGAGATTATATACAGTAGTTTTTTACTCCTTTGGTAGCAAACAAACCTTTTGAACAGCACGCGTATATATTCCCTTTACATTTTTGACCTGTATCGTGCGGATTAAACCGTTTTGATCTGGAAAAGTCTTAACAACCCTAGCTATTTTCCATTCAAAGGGCACGGGAGAGTCTTTCAAAATAACTATGTCACTTTCTGATAGTGACTTGGATACTGTTTGCCATTTTGATCTATTTTGGAGTATTGACAAATAGTCAGCAGACCAACGCTTCCACAAAAAATTTAAATTTTTTAAAAAAGCCATGTATCTTTGCATTGGATTTTGACATTTTTTTGTCATCTTGGGTGAAAGGTAAATATTTTAAAGGATCGCCTGTTATCAGGTGTTTTGGAGTTATAATTTCCACAACTTCATCATTTCTAGGCCGGGTGAACAACGGACGAGTATTTAGGCAGGCTTCGATTATGGATAGTAAGGTACGTAGTTCTAGGAAGGATATCACATTTTGCCCCAAGTGATATTTCGTCTCAAATGATATTTCATAGAATTGACAGCTGCCTCGACCAGGCTGTTTCTATGCGGGCTGTATGGAGGGGAGAAAATCCACTGAGTATTTTGGTTACTTAACATTGATTCGATTTCTTCTCGATTTTCTTTCCTTGAGATGAAGCTTAGAAATTCTGAGAAATCCTTACTAGTTTTAAAAAAGGTTTTAGCATTGTAAGACATTTTAGGAAAACCGAACCGGGATGAGAACCTGGTGAGACAGGCTATGAAGTGCTTGGTATTAAGGGATTCAACTAAGTCCAAACACACTGCGTTTGAAGAATGACAGACAAAAACAGATATATAGGCCTTTACAACAGCTTTTGAGCGGGGTAAACCCATACGAACGTTTAGTGGTCCTGTGAAATCCACTGAAACACGAGAAAAAGGTGACGAGGGTGTGACCCGAGTTGTTGGTAATGCACCCATTAATTGTTGGGCTGTTTGCCTTTTTAATTTAACGCAGGTGAAACAACGATTTGTTATTCTTTTCACTAATTTGTTCAACGATATTATCCAATACTTGGATTTTATCGCAGAACTCAGCAGCTGTGGGCCTGCATGTAGATATCTCAAGTGATAAGCTTCTGCTATTAATTCAGACAAATGGTTATTACATGTTAATACAATAGGATGTTTTTCCTCAAATGTCAGATGAGAATTTTGTAACCTTCCCCCGACTCTTATCACACCTTGACTATCAATAAAAGGAAATAACCCTATCAATTTACTTCCGTTTGGCAGTTCCTAATCAGACTTCAACGCCTTTATTTCACTATGAAAGATATGGAGTTGAACCTCCTTAATTATTAGTTTCAGCGATTGATCCAACAGTGTGACTGATAAGGGATNTTTCCTCAAATGTCAGATGAGAATTTTGTAACCTATACCCGACTCTTATCACACCTTGACTATCAATAAAAGGAAATAACCCTATCAATTTACTTCCCTTTGGTAGTTCCTTATCAGACTTCAACGCCTTTATTTCACTATGAAAGATATGGAGTTGAACCTCCTTAATTATTAGTTTCAGCGATTGATCCAACAGTGTGACTGATAAGGGATTTGCGTTTTTGGCCTCTTTTTTTATTGCAGCTCTGCAGTTCTGAATGAATCACAGGCAGTACGCGATAGTTCTAATGAGAAAATTAAACTTTGAGAATTTAGCTATCACTTTAATGAAGCAAGATTCATTTTCCTTTTTTTCTACGACTTCATTTACAATAGTATGAGAGGGCAGAATACTTTCTGACAAGGTTTTTGAATTTATTTCATTTGGCATAAATTGAACATGGCTGATTTCCTTTCTCAGATTATCAGGACCATGTCGCCATAATCCTGAGTCGTTCAGGGCAGATACAGACATTCCACGGGTTAAAAGATCCGCTGGATTTTCACAACCTTTTACATGCGACCAAACCAGATCTCTAGACAAGTTCCTAATGATTTGAATTCGATGAGACGCAAAGGGCTCAGTTTTAGAATTATTATTTTTTATCCAGGACAATACAATGGTACTGTCAGTGTAAAGATGAATATTTTTAAACAGAATNATTCAGGGCAGATACAGACATTCCACGGGTTGAAAGATCCGCTGGATTTTCACAACCTTCTTCGCGACCAAACCAGATCTCTAGACAAGTTTCTAATGATTTGAATTCGATGAGATACAAAGGGCTCAGTTTTAGAATTATTATTTTTTATCCAGGACAATACAATGGTACTGTCAGTGTAAAGATGAATATTTTTAAACAGAATTGGCAGATTGGTTATTACTCTGTCGACGAGTTTGACAAGTAACACTGCTCCACACAACTCCAGCTTTGGGATTGTCAAATTTTGAGCGCAAGGGGCTACTCGAGTTTTAGAACAGCAACTTTCAATTCTTACTCTCTCGGGTAATTCACGGGTTTCTCACGAGAACTCTACGCTTTTACTACGCAATAAGGTACATAACAAAGTGATTAAGAGATTCATTTTGTAATTATAAGTATAAATATGTTTTAGCTATACAACAATAATTATACTTCATCGATTTCAAAATAATTGTTTTAGTAAAGTAAATATTTGTTCACATACTTATTAATTCCCCTGAATACGTAAAGGAGAATACTGGAGGCCGGGAACATCAGCAAGCGCGAATATACAAAAGAAGAAGAATTTCTAAGTAGCGTGTAATTTATGCCTTTTACCTCTGTAGGTCACTCACAGTTTTTCAAACAGGTCATCGAGGTCGGGTCGAGGACAAACCATTTCATAGAGTTCTATAAACTTCTCCAGCGGTAGATCACTCGGATCTATGGTTTTTGTCTGTAAAAGATCATAACATTTTTTTTACATGAATTTCATATCAATTCGTTAAATTAAAGTTATAAACAAACATGTTTACAAACCTTGTAATCACAATGGTTTACTTAATCTCGAAGAAGGCCAGATTTAACTCGTGTAACAAATTTGAGGCGTCCGAAAATATGTCTCTTATGTCTATTTCCTCTGCTGAGATTTTTTCGCACGTTCTCTATAACTCCATTTTTTAAATTTTCCTGGGACATTTTACCTAACGATCAAATAAAGCGTTTGGAAGATAAAACGCCCAGGTTTTAATTCTGATTTATTAACAAACTTGACAGTATTTGGTGGCAAAATATTATTCACCAGAAAATTGCAACCTGACTAAGATCAAAATGTTTTTTACTTGGCTGCTCAACTTCTAGAACAAACATATCGTCAGGGATGTGCTAATGCTTCGACAAGAAACTGCGTTAAATATGCTGTTAAGCCGCTAATGTTTTATGAAAGAAAATTAGGGTATTTTGTGCTCGAAGAGCAAAATTTTAATTAAGATAACTAAAATTATATGAAGTCGCATTCATTTTACTTTCTCATACACATAGTATACAGCACGTTTTGTAATCGTGAAAAATTCGAAAGCAACATTTCGACAGAAATATCCGTTTTGTCGATCCCTGATTCTGGAAAAGTGGTTTTTGCCATAACGTCCGTCCGTCTGTCCGTCTGTGCGCAGCGATTCTGAGTAAACGGATGAATCAAATTAAATCAAATTTCGAATTTACGGTTGAATTTACTTGTTGTTGACGCTCGTGCTCTAATTTTCTTTTTACTTTAAAACAAAGGGTACTTCACATTAAGGACCAAGTACTCTTTTTAATGTTTCTCCAAAACGGCTCCAACAAGTTTGTTTAAATTTTTCTGTACGTAAAGTACAATAAGTATGCATTACATCCGCATTAGTGTTATTTTGCTTGAAACTTCGGTAAACAATTTCTTTCTGCTACACTTTCATATTAGTTTACAGTTCCAAGAAGCTTGAATAATATTTAACCGTGTAAATGGACCAAACAGACCTAAAATACACTTTTCGTAAACTGAAATGAAAGATATGATAATGATGAAATACATAGGACGACAGCAAACGCACTGCAGATACGAAAATAATCAATTTTTATCTACAACGAAATTACATTCACATAACACGTTTACGGTATTTATAAGAATGATATGTTGCTATTGTTTTTGGAAATAATATTCTGAAGATTTATTTTACTTTCAAATTTCAATTAAAAGACAGTAATAAGTTCATCTAGTGACTTCGAGCATGAATCGAGTTCTGGAAGACGACAAAAATGCAGAAGACCGTTTCACTATAGAATTTTTACCCACCCTACGCTACAGACAGAGAAACGTATATGAGAAAGTATAAAGTGCAATGGTTTAATGGCACCACTAGTTTCATTCCGCACTAACACCACTTCTGAAGTGTGTGTTCATCTGAAAGTAGGTTAATGTCTTTGGTGACAATCGACAACCTCGTCTCTCAGGGGGGCGTTCGAAAACTTCACAAATTTCGGAGTGGGATATTTCTCTATAATTGATTAGACCCTAATCAGTTCTCTTCTCTGAAGTAGTTTCGGATACATTGTACGCCTCTACCACATTTCATCCAACAACAGAAACTTCAATTACGATTATTCCGTCCTTTGAATATTACCTCTACAATTACTGTGCTCGATATGCTGAATGGGATAAGCGTCTGCGCGGGTAAAGATCCGCATCGACGTCGTATTGTGACGATTATCTCAACTGTCACTATATGGACTGGATTACCACTTTAGTATTAACAAGTGGGCAGAGAAAATGAGATACTTTCTTTTTTGTTGAACAGTTTTTTCTCTTTCAATACTTAATAGCCGTCAGGTAGTGACTGAAACATTGTTTGTTTGACGGGCCTTTGCTGGAAATTTCCTGGAAAGTAAATGGGGGTGACGCCACGTTAGGTGTGCCATGTGTTTGTGTTGTGACGTGAAGAACGGGGAAAGGGGAAGGAGTTCGCCAGTTTGCTTCCCCTCTCGCTTCCATCTCTTTTTTTTAGTACGAATCAATATGTACATATAGCTATTTTTCAATGAATCATTTTTTCGAGATCGTTTATATGTCTGTGTGTACGTATACAGAGCAATAAAATTAGTTGTTATGACGTCTCATTTGCTTGTTTATTCTTGATAATCTGATGAAATTATACACTCTTTTTAAACGATAATCGTTTTTTTTAAGGGAACCTTGGATTAACAGGTAACTGGCAAGGTTCCCGGTCTCTGCCAGGCGGGTAAGAAGGGTTGTACTGTAATAATTATTTTGTTTTCAAAGTGAATGAACGCACTACTCTTGCTTTCAAAATGTTATATAACCCCATTAATATTTCAATCCCCTTTGAAATTGGGGTCCTGAGGCCATGCCTGAGAACTGCACTCTTATGCTGTTCCTGAATGAAGAGTGGCATAATACCTTCGCCATGTCAAAGTCCATAGACGCTAGCGCTTGAGCTGCAACTTCCTGCCGCTCGGAGCGCTCCAGACGTTCAGGTGTTCTAGGTGCTTGGGCCAACAAGTCCATCACGAAACGTAAGGGCAGACGACCTTTGGCATCTGAGCTCAGCTGAAGGAACGTCCACCTGTAGCATAGACGGGACTATTAGGTGCTCTGCAAAAAAGTACCCTATGAAATTTACCATTAGTTATTGAAAAAAAGTGTCCTATATATTTTTTTAAATTAGAAGAGTCCAGGGATTCAGTGTCAAGAATGGCAGTGTTGGCAGTGTGAGGCAAATGTAAAGAAGGCCGAAACGTTGGCATGTTGTAAATAGGAGTTTTCATTTCTTCAACGACCAAAACGTAAAAAAAAACTAGTCATATCGGAACAATCAGGGGTAATCCATAAAATTACACAACACACCCTAGTGGCGATGAGAAGTCTATCATATTGTTACTCTGAGTAACGGCGGGGTACGAGAGTTTTATTTGTGGTGTCACGTATCACTAAATTTTATAGGGCATTCTTTATTGGGTGCTTCGAAAATGAAATGTGTCATCGTAATACATGTACTGAATAACTTAATGAGAGCTCCGTGCAACGAACAATGAAGCTGGTGTATCATGATTTGTCCCAACGTTTTATAGAGAATGTGTAAGGGCAGTTTTGTAATCGGTAGAAAAAAAAATTCCAGATCTCTTCGGATTTTTACGAATTAGCTCCTGGGGAGTCTATTTTAATTTTTTTTGGCGATGTCGTAAGTTTGTATACGTGTTTGCGTGTATGTTATAAATGCTATTCTCCCGATAACTCACGAAGAAAACGAAACTTGAGATTTGACTTCCAATGCATTGGGAATAGAAACCTTTTTCTGAACAGCTCATACCGTCTTCATTACACACCGCGCCCCACTTCCGGTTTCTTAAAATTTAAATTTTGAAATCATAAATGTAAGCAGTTTGATTGTTCAGTTAGTTCTGCGAACAGGTTGCCATACTCCATTTTCGTACGTCGCACTGCTCTCGAGATACAGCGAAATTTTATTACGCAAAAATGAGTTATCTTGTAGGTGCCAATTTTTCATCAGCCAATAAGGCATTTGCAAAGCGTTTAAGGTGGAAGACAATTCATTTACACCTTTAATTGAATGTATGGATATGCTGGTTAGGAGTGTTGTATATAAGGTTGTGAGAATAATTATATTTAAACTAATTGACCTTTTAAACATGTCCTGCGTTTGATAATTTTAATATATTTTCACGTTGTTATTCAGCACTTTAAATACACAACGATGAGTCATACGGCTCTGTTATCTCCAATTTGGTAGATTTGGTTTATTTTATTTTATAAGTGAGGGTGCCAACTTCACAGACGTATTCCTGTGACAAATGGATAGTGGGACTTTCACGCCCTCCGGTTCAACTATTCCCCTGGAAGAGTCGAATCAAAGACAAGCGAACTGAGGCGAGTCGATTAACTTCACACTTCGATAGATCTTTTTAGAGTTTATAAGTAATATTTTTAGATAAAACTTATAAGTGTAATTATGATCGATTGCTTACTGCTTTAATAGGTTCCCCATCACACTGAGGTGACCCAATTTATGATTGTGAATTATTTGCCGCAGACCTTCAACCCATGCCTGAAAAATGAATTCTTGTATTAATAACTTAGCAAAATCGTCTTACCAAAATGTACCTAAACGCTATCACATATTTATATAAAAGATAAGATATACTAAGGGCAGTCAAAAAGTTCCGGGAATTACCTTTCCGTCACCGAACTAATGATAATATAACGTGTACACTCTTGTGGTAGGGGGCTGGACATTTCTGGACCGGTTTCAGTGCGCAGTGGTGTCACTGCTCCGTGTGACGTGGATGTGAGTGGTTGTTAATCGGTGCAAAGTCTCAGTTCGATCAGCATGCGAACATCAAGTGCAAGTGCAAATTGGGAAAACCGGCTTCAGAGACACGATTGTCCCTGCAGCAAGTTTACGGTGATAATTCACTAGAGAAAACCGCAGTTGACGACTGGTTTGCACGGTTTAAAAAAGGGCAGGAGACGTTGGAGGCAGACGAGCGCAACGAGAGACCGTCGACATCTCGAGACGAGGAAAGGATTGCAAAAGTGATTCGAGATGATCGAAGAATCACAATCGCAGAGTTGGAACACGACGTTGGCATCTCACACGGATCAATTCATGCCATTATACGCAATGATTTGAAGATGAGACGCGTTAGTGCGAAGTTTCTGGACGCGGATCTGATGGCAAGGACAGTGGTGCATCACGATAATGCGCCAAGCCACGCAGCGCTTGTTGTGCAGAGATTCCTCGCCGGGAAGAACATTCCTGTCGTTCCTCAACCACCGTAATCGCTCCCACTGACTATTGGCTGTTCCTTACTCTGAAAATGGGCCTCAGGTGGAGATGTTTTGCAACCGTGGAGGACGGCTAATCGAATGCGACGGCTCAGCTCCCGCAGATTCCGAAAGAAGCCCTCTACCGCTGCTTCCAACAATGGGAGGATCGATGGAGCAAGTGTGTGCGCGCGCAAGGGTCCTACTTCGAAGGTGGTAAGGAAAGCATAGTCATAGGTCATAACATTAGCATGTTGAACCACCATTCCGGGATCTTTTTGCCTGCCCCTCGTATGATCAACATATATCTAACAAATCAATAAATTACACTCGGTGAAATGTTGGATTGATCATCCTTATTTCATACAAGACATAGTTTCTTTTACTTCATATATATTTCAAATATACAAGTTTGAAATAAACGAAACTTTTATCTAACATCCGAATCTCTTTTTTTTTGTTCATATTTTGATTTTAGAAGCTGGAACTCAAATTTATTTTTCTTATCGTTCTTTTGTCTAAAAAAACGCTCACTCTAAAATAAAAAGTAACTAATGAATTTATACACATCGTTATACCTTGGCTATATCAACCAATGGAAACACCACGTTGTGGTGCACTAAGTTGACATAATCTTGTCCTGTAATTATTGTTACTGTCTTCTCCGCAATGTGTTCTCCGTGCCGAGTAAGTTGGCTAACCAACCGAGGATCCTGAAAAGGAA